>JBCEWB010347257.1:0-21430 GCA_039654565.1 Peronia peronii | reverse complement strand
TATATATATCTTTTTTTTTTGATGAACTGCTTTTGAAAATAAACTCCTGAATATTTTCTCTTCCATATTTCTGACTGACAGACAGTTGCATATTTAAAAGAAGCTTTTGGTCCTGAGGTCAACTCTGAAGTCTATTTATTACTCTGTATAGATATAAATTGTAGTACCAAATGTATTTTGTTAACCATGTGCCTTCCATGATCAAGGGATGATTTCATGAAATACTCGACTATAATGTCATAGTGCAGAAGGTCCACCCATGTTCTGCAGAATTCAATATTTGCAGCTTTTCATTTTTGAGTCACAGTTTAAAAAAATCTGAATTGGTATACAAAGAAGTATTTTTATATTTGTGCCTATGTGAGGGGAGGAGGGGGGGGGGTGTGACTACCTAACGTTTTAACTTTGCTAACTGGGATGGCAGTAATGATGCTCTTTTTATTTTCCAAGAGGGCTTTGATTTTCTTCCAGTCCATGGGAGATAATCCACAGACACTTTGCTAAACATTATGGATTTGAATGATACTCGCATTTTTGTGTTTGTATTTTCATCAGATGGTTAAATTTAAAGATTATTTGGAGAGTGTCCTTATTTGGAACTCTTTTTTTTTTTTTTTTTAATGCAAAAGCTAAAGTCAACTCCTTGTGTTCATTTTTCTTGCTATTACCATATACATTTTCTTGCCTTTTTGTTGTCAAGCAGATTCTTGTGTACTTGGATTTTAAGTCCGTAGTTGTTCCTGGCAGTACTAGTCATATCTTGCAATGAAGAGTAGGGAGAAGATTTAATCCTGTGGATAACAATTGATTTCTTTTGTGTTTTTGTGGCATATATCGTTTTTATAATTTGTTTTACCATATATGATTTTCTTCTTGTTATTGAAAGGAGTGAGTGATACATTGTAGGCAAATAAATTATGCCATTTTAGGTATTTTAAGTGTTCCATCATTACTTCTCCGTTTCCACAATTTTGAGAAGAGTCAGAAAAATGTGCCTTGAAAATTTCGTTCTTAGTTCAAATTGGTGCGTATTGGCGACAGATGAAAACGCTGCACGCTATTTTTATGAATTTGTTTCGTCATGGATCCAAAACAAACTATTTTGCAGGCCTCTCTGATCCACAATCATGGTAGTTTTAGCAGTGATTTGAAAATGTGACATCTCAAGCTGCATATTTGGACATAATGTATACTTAGGCAGGGAAATTGTTAAGATGTAATGTTTTTGTGGTGGTGAATCCAGACATTGGATATGTAAAAAGATGTTAAAAATTATCCCAAATGGTATAACTTTGGGATTTTGCAAATCAAGTCTTCCATTCTGTATCATATGCAGTAGTATTTAGTTTTTCACTTTTTGGAGCATATAAAAATTCCAGTGTAATTATACATACATACGGTGCCTTTTTGTATAATCCTAGCGGCTTCTTTGCAAGCAATATTATACAGTGATGTAAATATGTTTAAATTCTGTGGCCTTATGATATCATCTGCTGAAATTTGAAGGCAAGGTTTACCCTCCCATCTGCTCACCTAACAGCCAGATATTTCTTTTCCTGAGCGAATTTCATTCCTTAGTGCAAATGTTGGGATTTGAGTGCAATGCTCTTTATATAAGTGTTGTGTTTGATTTATGGGGACCTGGTTATTATTGCTTTTTTTTTAATTTTCTGTTTCACGATGAGCAAGTTAGCATTCCAAATGTGTATACATGTATATATATAATATAAACATTTCACAAAATCATTCTTTCCCCTATTTATGAGTTATTGTTTTCCACTTAAATCTATCAATTTTACCTGTTTTAATGCAGCCATGTGCTAAAGTGTAGGTGTCTGACGACTTTTTTTTGACATTTTGATGTTGTCCTTATCAGAAACACAGATTTCTCTTATCGGAGACACATAACGTCTTGCTAATTTGCCAGTGAAAAAGTAGTTAATGCTGCATTTCAAACCAAAACCATTCCGCTAACTGTGGATTCTTTTTGTTTTTGTACTTTAAATTCAAAAGTTTTTTTATCGTTTGGAGAACAGATTCCAGTGCTAAAATATCCCACATTCCATTGCTCACTTTTTAAATATTAAAAGAAAAAAACATATGTCTAATCATTCCTTGACCATATCACAGTTTTTGTCAGTCTATAGCAATTCCTTGAAATCAAGTTGTTTTGAAGATTTCAGCTGCTCAATAGCTAAGACAAATAAATGTATGCGTTGCAAGTTTAGTAAAACCTTGTTTTAAAGATTGTGCCCTTTAATGTGCCTTTAGAATCATGTGCATTTCTGGATCATTCTTCAATATACTGTAAATGATTATGCATTGATGTGTGTGTTTGTTATGCAATGCATTCTATTTAATTTTTCTTCCACTTTCCTGCCAATGTGCCTTTTCTTGGGACTAAATCCTGCAGATTTTATGCCTTAATATTGCCTTAAATGAACTAATTCCTTTCAAGCAACTTTTCCTAACTTCTTTTTTTTTTTCTAGTCGTTTTGTCCCCCCCCTTTTTTTTTTAGTAACCTTAACTAAAATGAAATACACATTTATGTTTCAATGAGCTTTTCTTCAGTTAGGCAAATTATTCTCTTTGCTGAGCCAGTGAGGCGTTTACATCCTGTTAAAAAAGATAGAAATCATTTTTTGCTTCTGTTTTCTTTTTTTGAAATACTGGTAACAGAAACATTGTGAAAAATGGATCATGACATGAAAAGAAATTCCATTTCATTGTGAATTTTTCAGAAGTTTCTGTCAGCAGACATGTTTCAGATAGAGGAAGCAAAAGAGATTTTTTTTTATTCTTTATGATGCTTACATCTCCTGGGCTTAGCAAAGGGAAGTAATCTGCCTGCTTGAAAGAATGGCTTGCCAGAAATATCAGTAAAAAAATTGAGATGATTATGTTACATATGGTGCATCAGTTAGCAGGTTCAGTAAAGAATTGCAATATATTATTGTTGGTGCATTTGTTCTTGTCACATCTTATATGCCGCTGTTTTTTCTAAGTCATTTACAACATGGGATTATATATTATTCTATTGGTGCTGGTAATTACTTGTAGTTGTCACGTTATATAAAATATGTAATTTATTGACAGGGTGCGTCTTGTGCAAACTTCTCATCATTTGATTCTTGTAATGAATTTGCGTCGTAATTTGTCTTAAATGGGAAGTTGATATTTGGTCAGTTCCTCTCTCCCCCCCCCCCCCTCCCTCGTTTTTAATGCAAAAATCACTCTTAACCTCATTCTGATTTGGAAAACTTCACATTTCTTGACTCTTTACATTGCGTTTGTTTCGACACATTTCAACGAGGGAGAAGTTTATAGATTTGGTTTTTTAAACACTTTGTTCACATATCCGTGTTACTATCAGATATTTATCATTCCATTCCCCGAGTCATTGATGGATTTGTTTTCTTGTACATTCCTTGGTGAACGTGCGGTCAAAATTTGGTTACTCCTGTGCTAAGCTGACTATTATCATCCCTAAAATGGGACGCCGACTTTGATAATTGAATGAATGTATATATGTTTTTTTTTTTGTTTTTTTTGTTAATTTTGTTTCCATACGATCTCTAGTGGGTTTGAATTCATAATGAATGCAGTTTTTGTTTGTTTGTTTTTTGTTTGTTTGTTTGCTGGTTTGTTTTGTTTTTATTCTTAATACAGAAACATTCGGGAATTTAACTTTTGCTCACAAAGCAACATTCCATTTTATCAGCAGGCACAGCGAGTGCACAGCAGACAGACTGCCTTGTTTTTTTCTGTTTAGCTTGATTTTAGAAGAGGTGGAGACAGATATTATATCAATGGCATTTTGCTGTTATGTACATGTAATGCCTATATTATTTGTTTTGGACTTACTTTATTGAATCAAAGCCATGGTGGCTGTGGGAATAAGGACATACAGAGCTGGATCAGCGATTTATATTTGATTTATGGGGGAAAATATTTGCTTTTATTTATGAGTTTGATTTCTGAGGTGCAGCAGTAGTGTGAAGTTTTGTATTACTTGAGGCCTAAAAAATGTTGGCATTGGCCACATTTAACTGTTAAAAAAACGAAACAAAACAAAGAAACCTAATTCGCGCTCACAAAGTTGGAAATGGCACATGAGTTTCTGCCAGACTATGATATTTTATTCAGATAGAAATCTGTTCATGTTAAGTAGAAATGGGTGTTAAGAAGAAGAAGATTTTAATGACGACGAAGTTTATGTCTGGAAGCCTCTGTCAGTAAACATGACAAATAAGAATAAATTTTACAGTCAAGGAAGATGATTATGTTATTGTGATTTAATGCTATCAGTGAATCCAATAAGAAACAAAGCACCGCACTTTTATGTTATGAGATTTATGCATATATGATTATCTTCTTGGGTCACGGATTGAATGATTCGAGCACATGCGTGTTAAGGAGCCAGGAGCTGCTTGTTCCAAATGCATATGTGACGGTTGAAAAGGTCAGATTGTCTTTTTTTTTTTTTTTTTTTTCCTTCTTTTTATTTTGTTGCATTTCTGCTTTTCAGTTTTTTCTTGCCTATTTTGATGTTGTAATTGTATTTGAGATATGAAAAAATAAACTGAAACTTATGCAGTAATTTATTTGTTGTCATTGGATCTGTTTTTGAATGAATGAGAGATCTGTAAGAATGTGTAAAAGTATCACCACTTTCTTTGAATGAAAAAAAACCTGCAATTTAATGTTAAAAAAAAAAAAAAAGAGGAGAGAAAAGCTGAGTAAAAGATAAAAAAAAAAAAAAAAAAGACAGAAGGAAAGGTAAGCGTTTCCTGTTCTACAGTTGTGTTTTCATGGTTTTCCTGTAACCTGTTTATCGTTTATCGTCTGTGTTGTTTACTCTTTCCAAATCTTTGTCCAAATTGACGAACTGATTCAACTAAAAGACTTCAAAATTAGGAAGATAAACAGTAACTTTTGAAAGTTTTTTTTAAACAGATTGAAAGAAAAGAGGGAATAGATAAAATAAATGAGATCGGGCGAAAAAAATGAAAACACGTGGAAAACAGTTAAGGAATTCTATTACGTCTGTGGCTATCCGCAAAAAACCCTTTGAAAGGGAAATGTTTCAATAATCAATCAAATGTATATCTGTAGCATTAAAAGTTGATATCTGCCAAGCATTTTGAAACTTGTTTGGGTTCAGTAGGGCTATTTCCCGGTTTTATATGAATTTTTTAAATGTTGAAAAATATTTAAGGCCACTTGGGAGAAAAAGGTATTTCCAAAGCAATATTTTTAGTTGACAGTGTTCACTATCCGAGAGTACTGTAGATGGGTATATGTATTGGTCTGTGTTCGAGATACTGAAGAATCAAAGTGGTAAAGAGAACGACAGGCAGAATCAAAACATATCTGCAAATTGAATAGGCAACCAGTCAAAGACTAAATAAAGAGAAGCAATAACATAATAATATATGTAATTCGTGCGAATGTCTGGTTCCTAACAAATTTGGTAAATGGAATGATAATCAGCACGGCTGCGAAATAGATCTAGTTTCACAACATTATTGTCAGAGAACGTAAAAACAAAAAAAGAGGAAGAAAATGAGGAAAACGTCAATGCACATTACTGACATTTGATAGATCTAACTAAGACGTCTACATCATTGCATAGATTGGCTTCAGTTAGTGAAGATAAGTAATACTTTTTATTTAAATAATACTCTGGAAATAAACTATAGAATAAATCATAGCAAAATCTGAAACGTGTTTTGTCGTCATTATTATTGTTATTTTTATTTATGACCTTAACGAACTAATGTAATCATATAGAAATACCACGATGCTGTTACTATATTAAGCGGTCACATGACTTGGCTGTTCAAAATGAAGGACGGCAGATTTTGCTTTGTTGACGTGGAATAGTGTGCGAAAAGTCATAAGAATGTTTGATCATTTGTATCTAGGTCTATCTCCTTCTTAAACTTGTTGTACTGAACAATGTCAGAACAAGACAATATAGCGAGACAGGTACACTGGTACTAATTTGTTATTTTTTAAAAGAGAGATTCAGATAAGACTTCATAGATTTAGATTTAGAATCAAGATTAGTAGATTTAGATCTAGATGTAGACTAGATCTAGAGCTATTTTCTAGATCGAGATCTAGATTTAGATGCAAATCTAGGTTAGGGATGTCTTTGGATCAGATTGACTATATAGATAGATTTAGTGGATCCATAGAAGATTCAAAAGAATAGGTGAGGTAGGCTAATGGTTAAGACTATGTTCATACATATTTTCACAGTTCAATAAGTTAAAAACCTGTCATTGAAAGCAAGCATGCTTTTCGAGCAGTTTGTAAAATCTAGATCTAGTTCAGGAACAATAATGATACACATTGAATTGATATGTGTTGACTGTCATAGATGGGCTTGCCAAAGATAATCCACAGGAATTGTTGCATTGTACTTTACCTAGCACCCCAATATTAATTAGTAGTAATTCATTGTTACAAGAATGTGATAGAAATTTAGTCTTTCCAGTACACATGTATGTAGAAATTAATGAAAGTCCCTGGAAATGTATTGATGATGGTTGGTATAAAATGGCAGAATGAGCCAGTATTTCATAGTGAAATTATTCAGGCCTAACTCCAATGAAAAGAGTTGTTGTTGTGTGATTATGACCCCATGTCTCGGTCCTGACTTGTTGATGTCAGGCTGTGGTGAAGATTGTATTGTGTGTTTTGTTAACATTATTACCCCACGTGTCAAAAAGGAATAACAACATAAAAAATGGCCGCCATGTAATATGGGCTCAAAGCCTTTATTATGTTAAATTTTATTGTATTGTCACCCTAGTTAAGAGCAGTCAAAAAAAAAAAATGAATAAGTTTTGTTTGTTTCATTATTTGTGTCTCTTTTTCAAGGCAGATGAAGTGGCAGCATTGTCTGCTATATATGGAGATGAGTGGTGTGTACTTGATGCCACAACTCAAATATACTGTATCCGCATAGCTGATAATACAGAAGCTCCAAAATGGAAGCTCAGCTTACAGGTGAATAAAATTCATCAACATAGTTATGTTCAAGCAGACTCTTATGATAACTTTTTATTTTATATTTTAATAGATTGTAAAGTGCTTAGAGCCTGTACATACGGGGATAAGCGCTATATAAATACTCTCTATTATTATTATTATTATTTCTGTATTGAGTCACAAGGGAGAGCTCACAACAACAGCTTCATAGTCTATGGTGGTTTCACAGTCATGCATTCAAAAGTAATAATATGTCAGCCAACTTATCACACTAAGTGATTAAGTTTTGGCAATCAAGATTTCTGAAGTCAGAATTTGACACAGCTGCTCATTCTTCAGATCAGAGTATGGAATGAAATTCTCAGTCTCTGTCTCGCAATCTGTCTACTCTATGTCAATTGTCTGTCTGTGCCTGTCACAGATTAAGTGAATGCTGAAGATTTGTTTGTCAGTTCTGAGCTTATTTTATTTATAAAATTTCTTTTGGGTGATGCACAATCAGTGAGGATTCCAACAAACTATGGAATAAAATGCTTTTGCAAACTTGCAGATGTAAATCAGTACCCAGCATTGGATAATATAAGAGGAAAAGGGAAATCCTCTCAATAATATGCGTTTCATCCATTTTTTTTATGGATTAAATTATACAACATTTTGATATATTGCTGACTACTCACTCTCTCATTGCCACAGGTACATATGCCCGAGGACTACCCACTCCAGTCCCCGCCAGAGTACCAGATCAAGTAAGCCATTGTCACGAACAGCAGAATAGTTTTTGGCTAGAAAGAAAATGACCATTTTTAAAATCAAGCTGTTTTGTAATTGAATTTCCTTAACTACCAACAAATCAAATTCATTATGGACGCACTTTACTAATCAACTGTGCTTAGCTAATTATCTTTAGATAATTGAAGTACAGGCTATAAGTGAAAGTATAAATCACTATTAGGCCCTTAATACATTAAATTCCTTTAAATTAATCATAAAGTAGAAAAATATGAAAACAGTTGGCTATGATAAATGTTTTTTTTATTAATGATAATTCGTCTTGCACTTTTGTTAATTTGCTTTATGCTTTTTTGTTCTTTAATTATTAAGATGTGATGACATGATAGATTAAGACTTGTTAGTGTCAGAGATATATTATATAGAGTGATAATTTAACCCTGATGGAATGTCCATGGTATACCACATTGTGATGGACATCATTTTGTTTTTCAGTGCACCTTGGCTGAGGGGAGAGGAACGCACACGACTGGAGAACAAACTGTCTCAAATATATTGGTAATGTTGGCCTAGTAGGCCCTTCTGTTTAAGCCTAGCCATTGTATGTGTTCTTTATCTTTGTCAGCTAGGGAAGAGATGATGATGTCATGGTTTGTACTGCTTTTACAAAAGACAAATAAAGCCATTAATCGGTTGTCACAAAAATTTTCAGTGATTTGACATGATATCTTATGCCAGCTTGTATTTTGGTGGAGAAAAATAAAGTAAGTTAAAATAAACTGTTGCCCTCAGAGGAAAATTCCTGTCAGAGTTGATGGAAGATAATTATAATATATCCGACAAAGAGGATACTCATTTTGTAATGCCAAGACCAGCCTGTTTATTGCTGTGTAAATGAAAGTGGTATAGTGATCTGGGTATAGAAATGTTTAAGGCATGATTGTCTTGTTTTGTGAACTTGTATGATCATGCAGCTATTGTTGACCGTATAACTGTGAGGAGAAACTGCCAGTTGCCATTTTTTCTGCAATATTAGTTTTTAGTTTTCATAGTAAAAAAATTGATGGTTTCACTTGAATGGCAAAGAGCATGAGACAAATACTTCATTTCCATATTGCATTTATTTTAGAATTAACTCATATAATGAAAACATCCTGCAGCTTATCATTTTCTTGACATTTTGAGGGTTTAACTTGGAAATGTAGGTGAGTGTGGTCCTCAAAAGACAAATACTTCATTTCTTATTGCATTTATTTTAGAATTAACTCATATGTGAAGCATAATGAAAACATCCGGCAGCTTATCATTTTCTTGACATTTTGAAGGTTTAACTTGGAAATGTAGGTGAGTGTAGTTCTCGAAAGAAGTTGAAGGAACTAAAAATTGGTTGTGGCTGTAGTAAATTAAAATATCTTCAAGAATATACAGTGCTCTTCCCTTCCAGTTAGCTACCATCGGCAGCTGGATACTCTCCCTTGGTTAGTCCTTTTTGGTCCCAACTGTTTGGTCTTTCTCTAAAGTTAGGTCATTTTTTTATTTTTGTGTTCTAATGTGTTCGGAAACGGTGACTGCCTGTTCAGCACCGCATGTGATAGAAGGAAGAGAAAGTTGGAACAGAGCACACGTTTTAAATACATTTATAGTGAGATCTGCAGTGGTGTGTGTGTTATAAAAACTATCATTCCTGTATCGATCGACCTTAAAGTCTGTTTTCTCAAATTTAACAGCAGGGACAAAAAAAAAAAAATGATTTTCCAGTTGTCTAGGTATTGTTTGAACTGACAAGTGAATATATCCGTGAAGTTGTATTTTTCAAGATGTGTTCATTTTTCAGGTTCCAGAAAGTACTAGGATGATAGAGAAATGAATAAATGTCTCTCTTGTTATTCAATTTGAGAAATGAGACTTGTGCGGATAGAAACTTAAAGTGCTGATACATTGCTGGATTGGGTGAAATGTATCTGATGCTAAATTTTTATTGTACACAAGATGATTGAAAAATAACCTCCTGTTTTAAAATAAATATTTAATTTTTTATTTTTTGAAAATTTTTGTCTCAAAAATTTGTGTTTGAACTTTAATGTAAGACAATTAAATCTTTTTGCATTTTTCTTCAGGTTGATTGTTTTGTTTGAAATTTGGAAGCTCTACAATATGACTGAATGTTTTGTTCCCAGCTAGCGGCACGTCATGAAGTTTGGAAATCGGTTCGAAAAAAATAATCAAACTAAAAAGAGAGACAAAAATTACAGCATATGAATAGTTTATAATTATTTTAAAATAGGGAGTTGTTTTTCAGTCACCTGTGGATTTTTGAGTTCGGTGGAAATAAAAATGGACTTACTTCATTTTGATGAAAGAAATTAATTGTGTTCAGCTCTTCTGTGCGAAGATGTTCACACTCAAAGTTAACTCCTGCACTACTAAAATTACTATGGTCAGCAAAGTCCAGTTTTCTCAAAGAAACCCTCATTTCATCCAGTTGCCTGACATGTTTTGCACTATGTCAAATGTCCTGCCACTGGAATGGATGAATTCACTTATGATGGTCTTTCTGCTTTCATCCTCAGTGACAACATAGGAGAAGATCTGATATTTCTATGGGTGGAAGCTGTACGGGAATTCCTTCAAGACAAAGCAGATAAAGGTAGGAAATTGGACCATCACATATTGTAGTGACATAATGGCAAAGTTCTGCTATTGCTATAAATGTGTAAAGACACAAGTGCAAGCATCCACTAGGAAGAAACACAGGCAATATTGTAACTGTTCTGTTTTTTTGTTTTTTTGTTTTTTTTGTTTTTGTGCATTTTTAATGAACAGAATTTAATTACTCATGGATGACAATCAATTTAAGGACATAGAGGCATAAGAAAAAAGTCTGATATCACAGTCAGAGGGCAGAAATTTTGTTGTTGAGGCCATGTACTTAATGTATATCGATGCAGTATCAAATTACTTGAGATGCATGCATTTGATTTTATTTGCTGGCTGGGAGGTTTTTGTCATGAAAGAAATTTATTTTATGAGTTCAGTGTGATCATTTTTTTCTCTTGATATTTGTCGAAAGAATCTAATTTTTTTTCTGTTGTTGTTGTTTTTGTTTATGTTTCGCTGCAAGTTTAAAAAAAAAAAAAAAGAATTAGGAGAAAACAGTGAATTAGATCTACATGTTTGGGTGTCACTGATTTCCATAATCCAATTATTGTTTTTTTTTTATTTTTTATCCCCCCCCCCCCCTTTTTTTTTTTTAAAACTTGTTTAGAATCTTTAATGTGTTTTAGTTTCAGGCAGTTATGCTGTCAGTAGATCTTGATAGTTTGATGTATACATTGGACAGTCCTAAATTGTCAAGAGGTTGAGTTGCTGAAAGCCTTAGTGAACACTGATTTTAATTACTTTCTGAATAACAGAAAAGACAGTAACATAATATTGGTCTTACTTTGCCACTTAAGCTTGTCATTTCTTGAACATGAATCAGTGCTGTGTAGACAAATTGGTGCTTTAGCTATCTCTTCTACACTTGTAGTGATAGCGGGACCACATATTGTTTTTACAAAAAACTGTCTTACTGGAATTGTAATGCTCAAATCACCTTTAGTTCCAGGATTTTAGCACATCTACACTGTGCATTTGGTCAGAATGACAGTACTGCAATCATACAACAGTTTCAAATTTGTATTTATTGTTTCAGATTCAGGTCCCAGCGAAGCATCAAAGAGTGGGCGTATTGTGGTGCAATCAACAGAAGCTGATGATGTTGAGGACGGTTTTGACCCCAGTGTTTTGGGAGATCTGACTTACGTGGTTTTGGATCATGCTCAGGGTACCCTACAGTCAGGTTAGAATCTGTGGTACAGGTCTACGTATACCTGGATAAAACCACTCTAGGAAAGTAACAGGCTGGCTAGCATAAAGATGAATTTTACATTTAGTTCCAGAAACTGTGATATCCCAAATAGAACATTTTTTTTTTTTATCTGCCTCCCAGAATTTGGTTCCAGTAATAATTCCACATTTTTATTCTAATGTTGTTGTTGCATTGGGATTTAACAGCACATCACTATGATTACTGCGGTATTGTGCCTATCATGGTGGGTACATTTACACATCGAGAGGCTGATTAAAGTATATCTATATATAAAATCTAATGCTGAACGGACGACGCGTATTACAAGTTATGAAAGGCATATCAAAATGTGTATATAAATTTGGATAATCAAATATTGTACAGCAAAACTAATGATGAATTGAGATGATGAGATAATAATACTGTATGAAAATGATAAATCTGATACAAATTACGTGAACCTGATTGCTAATATGGAGCAACCTGATTTTTAGATGGCCTAAAGTAGGTCTAATTAGTCCAGAAAATGTCCAACTGATTTCTGCATTGTTAGCTTTGGGCTGACCCATTCATAAGATAGGTTCTGAGATAACACTTTACAGCAGATGTTTTTAAGATATTATGAGACAAGATTTGGGTTCTGCATTCTGTGTCTTTCAGTAACCTGTGGTGCTTTCACAATATCAGGATGTCATTTTATTGCATTTGTAGATCTAACTTGACTTTGTTAGGCATTTGTCAGTGTAAGCAGCTTAACTCTAAAGTGTTTGATAAACATTGAATAAGGCAAGACATGAGAGCAGCCTCCTAATGATTAGACTATCCTTTCATGATTCTGGAAAGTGCTTGTTTGCTATCTAATTAATGATTTGACTGATCCTTACATGATACTGGAAAATGATTGTTTGTTAGCTGATAGCGATGCATTCGCTGCTCCACAATGCCCAGTTCCATCATCAATTCCTATGACAATTGGTCTGTAACAGTGAGCCTTTTTTCCCCGTCAATCAACTTATTTCCTTGTCTTACGGTATAAATTTCATTTTTCAATCACCCGTGGATGGTTATCTCATTTTCCTTGTGCTAGACATCAGAGATCTAAAACCAACTTGTAAAGAAAACAAAAATCAGTTTTTGCTCCTTTCTTTTTCTCTTTGAAACGTGTCTGTCGCACACAAAATTTGGAAAAATTCATTCTAGGATGAAAATGTTTCTGTCTTATCTTGATAATGTTTTTTTGGGGCAAGTTTTTGGTGTGCAGGTTTCACATTAAAGGCACAAAAGTAATTTTTTCATTTTCCTCCTTGGCTGTGCTTGTCTCGTATGCCATTCACTTGGCAAAGGGAAGTAACTCAGCTGACTGAGAGAAATGGCCCTTCGTAAATTTTGATGCGGTTATGATCAGTAGTGTATGTGGGAAACTGACTTTAACCCTTTCCATACTATGGTTCAGTCCATGTCCAGATCAGTTGCAATAGAAGTAATTTTTTTGTCACTATATGACGCCATCTTTGTCATGCATGTATCTATAAATGAACGTTGAGAGACTAGGTATTAGGAAATCGCTGCCTTGGAATGACGTGGTCATAAGTCAATTTTTTTTATAAATGTAACCATACATTTGTGTTTTTTCTCCTATGTGAGTCTTAAGCCTGTAAGACTCTAGTTTAGCTTGATATAAACAGATGAATTGAGTGGTATTTGTAAAAAAAATTATGACATACCTAAGCTTTGGAGATCATTTTCTCAAAACTTGGGTTTCTGGAGTTACGACCCTGTCATTTCAAGGCAGGGAAATCATAACTGAACAAAAAATGAGAAAAGAAACAGAAACTGAAGGAAAGTTTGGGAACTCGTGTGATGCTGATACTGTGGCAGTTAGTTGACATATGTCTGATAGCTGAACTAACATATTGGTGAGAGGTACGGAAAGAGCTGGCTGGGAAAAAGATCGTGAAAGTTTCATCAGAATCTGATTAACCTTTTCGCGTCGCGCCGCCCTTGTATTGAGCGGCACCAATCACAACCTCTACTGTCGCGCCGCACAAGTATTGAGTTCAGAGTTTCGTATTTTTTTTTTTTTTACATTGTAATATTGACGTGCATTATTTTTTTGAAAGTCACCTTACTATAATATCACATTTCATCTGGCAGAATATGAAATAAAATGAGTCACAAAAACTTTGTTTTTTATGTTTTATACATTGTAAGAAAATGTCACCTTAACCCAAAATGGTGCGTTTACAGGGAATTCTTCTCCAAAATTAGTACATTAGGAGGGAATTTTGGGTTCCGGCATTGTGAAAAGGACACAGTCTTAGAGGAATGTACAGTGTTGTTCTGTGTGGTTAAAAATTACATCCACAGTGCCATGTCCAGAAATTATCCATGGAAAAACTCTGACTGACCGCAGGAGTACGTTCCAACCACACCTGGCAATTGTGACAGAAAAAGCACAGGTAGGTTCAACCTCAGAGATGATTCCGTGTGAACTTCTGAATTTCATTTACTAGATTTTATTAATTCTTTACCTGTTTGTCAAATTTTCAGGGAACTGCGGCCAGTAGATAGAATTGACAAGAGTGCTGTAATTTACTGGGTAACCTTCTATGAACACAATTGAGACTGTAACAGAAGATTTTGATTCTTTGTCCGGTGTTTTCATTGTCACCCACAACACGTAAGAAAGCTTGTAAAAATTTATTTTCTTTGTATCTTGACTCATAAAAGTTGATATTTGAAAGAGACAAAAATAAGATAAATTAAAAACCTTCCGTAAGGGAGAGAAAAGAAAACATCAATTTGAAAAGTGTTGAATGTGATAATGTAAATAACGGACAAAGAGTCACATTATCTTTTGTCATGCTCTCATATACTTGTGTGTGACCATGGTTACATGAGATGTTGTAGGTTTAGACATATCATTGCTGATTCTTTCCACCTGCTTAACTCTTTCTATATCATAGGTGATATCGGAGTTGTGACCACATTATTTAGCGACTGAGCAGACACTTGGGTGTTTCAGATGTGAATTCCAAGGTGAAAGTGATATCTAAAGTGTGTAGTATTAGATATGATTTCAAAGCTAACAAATGTCAGATTCTAAAAATGATACAAGAAATCATTTTTGCAAAACGAGTTTCTTGTAACACATGAAAGAAAATTGGTGGGTGAAGGGGAGATAATATAAAAATAACAAAGGTTGCACAGTTTCATCAATATTTGAAGAAAACAAGTCAAAGAAATTTAAAACTTTCACTCTAAAACGAACATTTGCAACAAATTGATACTAAATACTTTGCATTTCTTAGTTCCCAAATGTTGGGGTCGTTGAAATGTAGCTGTTTTGGTTTTACTTTTTTTTCTTTTTTTGCAAACATCTACAATCCTGTACGCTTCTGTGACATACTTTGGTGCCGGATATTCCTAGGTTTCTATTTCACGTACTTTTGGCATTAGAAATGTGGAATACTGTGTATACAGATCAATTTAGTGCTGCTTTTCTGAAATACCAATATATCAGTGTGTGGTAAACATGGCGACTGTCGGCCCATTGATATATTGGTGTGTTGTATAGAAAGAGTTAAGTCTCATTGTTCAAATTTAACAGGAGGGACCAGAACTGAGTTACTTCCCGTTGCAATGTACAAGAGGACGGTGTCATACAAGCAAATAAGGAAAAATCTCATTTGTTCCTCTTATTTGAAGCACGTTAAGTGAAGAATTCTGACAGAAATATCACTGTGATGGAAAAACATTGTCATCATTTTGTGAATTTCTCAGAATTTTACATCATTCATGTTTAAAAAACCAAGAGAAAAAGTGTTTCTTTTCTTTCTTTACCACGCCTGTGTATCTCTTGTATTTGACAAAGGGAAGTAATTTGGCTCAAAATGGCTGATTGTCTCGGCATTGTTGGAGCCTGAATAGCGAACCGTCTTGTAAAAACAATTTGATATGTTCACTTTCAGGTTCCTACAGCGCCAAGATAACTAGGAAATTACTGGTGGTTTTTTTTTGGTGAACCTCCTGTTAACTTTGAGAAATCAGACTGCTGTGAATGGAAAACATACAGCACCGATATATTGCTGACAGGTGTGTGTACAAAACCAGAGGCAGGTCGCAGTGGTTGTGTGGTCACATGGCTGCCACTCGGCCAAAAAGATCACATCATTTAGGTTGCGGGTTGGAGTCTCAAATCTCCTGTCGAGGAATGGGAAGATTCGAAGAATACAACCTGAATTCATTTTTTTTTCTATGACTCAACGATTCCCTAGCTTTTTCTGGCTTGGGAAGTCCGACCACTAGCCTTCTTGGATAAGGAAAATATATTTTATGGGTCCTGTGTGTATGTTATGCATGTTATAAATCCTTGGCAGTTAAAAATTGATAAAGAGTTGGTGGAGACGCCGCTGTCCGGAAAAAAATTTCCCCAAATTATAAACTTCTAACCACACAAATTCTCACCACAAAACAGGCAGCCACTTCATGCTGAGATAATTTTTCTTTCTTAGGATTGAAACGCTTGAAAAAATAAAACAAAAATGAAAAACCGAGATGGTTGATGGTTTCTTGTGTCTGGCTGTGAGTGGAGAGAAATAGTGAGGAGGGGGTTTGTGCCTTGATCTTTGTTTGTTTGTGTTGGGTTTAGAGGCATTTCAGCACGATCACGGCTATATTGTGCCAAACATGGTAAGATACGTTTACACGTCCAGAAAAAGAGAGGAAAGAGAGCGGGACAGAAGACAGGAGTAAGGAGAAGAGATGTCACCCCTGGAACGTTGAGGATGGCATTCCATGGGAGACATCCTACCATTGGCGGGCTTTCACCACCTGCAGGTGGGAGCAAAGAACTTACTTATATACCCTGGGCCCCTGTGGGATGTTGTGCCGTGAATGCAAAAATTGAGATGCAAAACGTCTCGTATTTTTCAGATCCCAGTGGTGATGAATAAACTGTTGGAGAATAAGAAAATCGCCAACGCCACGCACAACATGCTGGCCTACAGGATACGAACTGACGCTGGCATTGTCTACCAAGGCTGTGACGACGATGGGGAGACTCATGCTGGTTCCAGAATGTTGCACCTATTACAGGTACCCCAGGTGTACATGATATGGTCAATGCTAGGCAATAATGGTATAAGTCAAATTTATGCCCAAATGTAACTGTCTTATGGTGAGAACAATCGGACGTCATTGAAAGAGAATTGAGTTAGTAGAATTGTATAGGCTATTAATTCAATAGAATCCTAAAAGTGTACGCACTACATGAATGGTGCTATTAACAATTTTTTGTTTCTCTCATATCTGAAAAGTTCTGTAAATAACTTATCCCATTATCGTAAAACGATGATGTCTCTTCACACTTTCAAGCACGTAGCCGATATGAAATTGGGCTAACCTATCTGGAGTCTCATTTTAAAACCTCTGGTACTGCCTTATTAGATATAACACTTGGTAAAAAGCAAGTGAATTTTGTGACCCATATGTTAAAGTGAACATTTTGGATGGTCTCCTGCAAAAAAAGCAGCTGTCCTACCTAACCTGGTGGAAGCAGATCAGGATTTCACTGTATAATTAGCATACAATCTGGGTCATCTGATCTGGGCGCAATGAGTCAAAGGTCAAAGGTGAATGGTTTGAGAAAATAAGATTTTACTGACCAAAGAGTCATGGGACTCGACTGCTTCAGTGGGGGAAAAATGTATATGGTATGTCCATGTTCAGCCCACCATCTGTTACCCCTTCTTACCCTTTGATCCAACATTCTTACCACTGACGGGCGTTTTACATCTAGACGCAGCGTCTTTTGATAGACATGCCAAGCTGATGATTGGCACATGGGGTAGTGATGAGAGTCCAAATCAGGCAAATGATCTGCTTCTTTGTATAAACAATTAGTAACATTGCATAACAGTCGATGCTTCTGATTACCTGTGGGAAAGCAGAGGATCGGTGCCAGTTGAGTGATGCAAAAAGAACGGGGCTGTGTATAGATGGAAGTTAACCCTCTGAACCCTGTTCACCTCTGCCTGAAAACCACCTGTCCCTGGCCTCCTGGGCCAAGAACGCAGATTTTTCGTTTCATGTTGAATATCTTGTGTAAAACAAGCCTCGAACGCAATCATGGGGGCAGACATTTGTAATCACTGTAGTCCTAAATGCCCTTGCCTCAACGTGACCTTTTAGATCTATTTTTAGCTGTAGTAGATGCGTAGGACTGGAGTATGTTTGTCAGCCCGGTCTACCAGGCTGTGGGGTATTTGACACCAGAAAATCTGCTGTAGGCTTCGACGGGTTAAGAGTGGACGGAAAGAGGGAGGCTGACAATATCACTGGTACTTAGCAGTGAAGTGGTTAATTCTGAAGGTGAAAATCTCATTGTAGAGAATAAGGTTTTCATGAAAGTGAAGTACACTTCATGGGAGGTCGTTGTGACCAGCCCTATTACTTCCCTTTGCCAGGCAAAAGCGGTTTAGAACAAGCAGTGTAAAGAAGAAAAAAAAAAAAATTGTCTGGTAAAGGAAAGTAATAGAGCCAGTCATACCCATCTCCCATTGTCTTTTTCATGGAGACAAATAAGTCTGCAAATGGAAAACTTGAAATCTGACTCATTGTGTCCAACAAGATGATCCCTAGTTCTGGAAACAGTGTGCCCTTCCACTTTTTGCATCTACAGACAGAAGGTCAGCTGAGCAATTGCACATGCGTATGACATCATACCGCGCGAATTATAGGATAAGGGTTAGGATCAGGGTTAGGGTTAGCATTAGGGTATAAATAATAATAATAATAATAACATACTTAGATCGATCTAAATCTAGATCTTTGCATAAAAAACAAACAAAAAAATGTCATGTTTGACCCGGTTTCCCTGGTAAACACAGCTGATTGCTGTTCCTGCACATGTGCATTAGGTTGGCTGACCTTCTGTCTGTAGACCTATGTCCTTCCACTCAGCTGTCACGTGGAGACGTAGGATACAGAGGTCAAGAACATTTATATATTTAGATCAACACATCTGGTCTGGTTACATCTTTCAGCCACCTGCAGGCGGTTATCTCGTATCAACACATAAGCTCACTTGGTGAATAGACAATGGACAAATTTCTTGAAGCGTCTTGTTTACTTTTCACAATATTTTGGTAAGCGTCCTGAAATATTTTTAAATTTTGGTTTCCTATGGACATGTGCAGATCATGAATGCTGAAAATGTGATGGTAGTGGTATCGAGATGGTACGGAGGAATCCACCTCGGCCCAGATCGCTTCAAGCACATCAACAACTGCTCCAGGCAGATACTAGAGGAAAATGGCTTCCTCAGGGACAATGTAAATTCTCTCTCTCTACTTGAAGTTAATTGTTTCTTTTTCTTCTCAATAAAATATCATTGTTGTTGAAAAATAATGTGAATTTTAACCCTTTGAACCCTGGTCACCAGTACCTGAAAAACCCCTGTCCCTGACCCCCTGGGCCAAAAACACACATTTCTAGTATTACCTCATTCAAGTGGCCCCCCAGCGGGAGCCCGGGGTTTATAAGTAGGTTCTCTGCTCCCACTTGCAGGCGGTAAAAGCCCACCATCGGTGAGGTATCTCCCATGGAGTGTTATCCTCGACATTCCATGGGAGACATCTCTTCTCTCTTTCTCTCCTTGCTCCTGTCTTCTGTCCCGCTCTCTTTCCTCTCTTCTTGACATGTAAACGTATCTTACCGTGTTTGACATAATATAGCCGTAATCATGCTGATGTGTCGTTAAACCCCAACACAACACAACACATTCAAGTGGCAATAACACAAACACTACTGAAGATATGGCCAAGACAGTTGACAGAGATATTATACACGTTTCTGTTACCTTCAGTGCCAGTATTCGACTTTGTTATGTCACTCTGACCAGCGGCCACATAGGACTGGGGTAAATGTGTCAGCCAGGTCTACCAGGCTGTGGGGAATTTGACACCGGAAAATCTGCCCGGTGTACCGGGCTGTGGGGTTCAACGGGTTAAAGAATCTGCGCAATAATAGATAATGAAGGGAAAATGTAATATGTTTTCATTTTGCCTGTCAGTCACTTGTGGATGGTTATCTCTCAACAACACATATAAATATACACATATCAATATGGTCATAACATAACTGCCTAACATTTTTTATATTAAGTGTATTGTGCCACATATGTGGACCATACAAGTTTGGACAAAAAATTCCTAAGGCTCATCTTCATAAGAAAACAGGCAAAAGTTGAGCTTTTTTCACTTCACTTTTTCACACTTATGACTCAGGCAAAGTAAGTCTGCACATGAGTTTTCTCAAAACCACTAAAATGACTTGTCCAATTATCTTATGACTGTGACCAGACGTATTTTTGCAGAAAATAGTTTTGAATTTAAGAAGTTATGGTAAACCTGCCAAATTTTTTCCCTGATTCTGCTTGAAAGAGGTTTGAAACATGCTTCAATAAGAGAGAAAAAAACAACTAAACACTCTTTAATCTGTATATTTGAAACACACGAAACAAAAAGATATGGAAATAAATATGTTCCGACCAAGCGAAAGGTTGGAAATACCGTCGTCTATTTTCAGCAGGAAGGTACAAACACTCCAAACTATTCACAAATTTGCCTCACTTTTCGGTTTGACCCTGTTACGGTGGGGAGGAAATGTGTGACTAAAACTCTTCGCTGTGAGCCTATTGAACCTAGATGCCCTCCAAATAATAGTAGTAGTGAGTTGTGTTAATGATTGAATGACGTAGGAAAAAGTATGACGTACTTCCGGCGTGTGTTTTTCCTGGTGTTCTACTAGTGTTGTGGGATTTCGTGGTGGAGCGTAATACACATAAGTGAGTGTTGTATTTTTAGTAGGGGGTGCAAACATTCCGCCGGGGATTTCCAGATCTATGCTTAGTCGAATATGAACTATTCATAGTGTGAAAAAAATCTTGTCTCATATTTTGTGAAAATTTGTCTTGATTTTCCTGCTGTGCATGTTTCAAATGACCAAATCGAGAGGGCTTCTTCTTTTCTTTACAGGGCTTTTTCATTACCTATTCCAGTAGAGATAATTGTATTTTCTTAGGATTGAAAGGCTACATACCTGATTTAAAAAAAAAAAAAAACCTGTCTAGTATTGCAAAGGAACATAATTTAACTGGTGTCTTTATTCATTGACAGACTAAGAAAATAAAGTCTGCCTTTTTTTCAAGAAGTTTACTTTGTATCCATCTTGAGATTTTCATTTCTGCAGTCGTTTGCTGTCGCATTGTTCTATAGCTAGAGGACAGAAAAATTTCAGCTGGATGGGAAATGCATTTTCACACAACAAATCCACAGAGTTTGTGTATTTTTATTCTTATGTAAGCTCAGAACAGCATAGGTTCTTGATTTGATTGAGCATGAAAATTAAAATCACCAAGAGCTGTTTCTCGATTTTTCTTGCGCCCAGGGCCAGTGAGTCAGAAGTCACGTTGGGTGACTTTGAGCTGTGGCCATTTCTAACTAATTTCCAACTCAGGTACCATTTTTTTCTTTTACTTTTTCATAAAACGAAAATTTTACCCTTTTTAACCTGAAAAAAACAACAAATTTTGGTATAAATTTTGGTATGTGAGTCAGAAAATGGTTAAAAACAGCTGTAATTTGATATCGCCCAGCGCGACCTTTGACCCATTTGCCCTGGACGCGAGACATTTGTGGTTTCTTGCAAGTTCCCATGGATCTGAAGTTCCGGGTTCGCATCCTGACAGGTTCCGACATTTTGTCCTTAGGAAAGACAATTTACACACATTTCCTGACTCCACCCAAGTTTGAATGGGTACCCGACTATAGACAGTGAACGATATT
>JBCEWB010347146.1:0-21432 GCA_039654565.1 Peronia peronii | reverse complement strand
AGACAGACAGACAGACAGATAGATAGATAGATAGATAGATAGATAGATAGATAGATAGATAGATAGATAGATAGATGTTTTATACACGTTACTGTGGTTGCTACACTGAAATGGGACGGTGTACCTATCATTAACCGCTAGAACAGGAGTTCCCAACCAGTACATCGCGACCGCCTTGGTGGGGTGGCGAAGCCTTGGCAGGGGGTCGCCTAGCCTTGCTAGAAGTGGCTTAAGATAAAATTAATTTTAACTTATCAATTGCATCTTTTATCTTCTTGCATATTTTTTTTTTCAGTGTTTCTTTCCCTCTCCGTCACAGAAAATAAAATGTAACTCAAGCTGCTGATAGTAGGGGGTCGCGTGGGTTTCAAGCTTTTGGATAAGGGGTCGTGAGTCCAAAAACATTGGGGGCCACGTACATGTAATAATAATAATGACATTATATGAAATCAGTCAATAGAGGTAGGCTTAATTCCAATATGTCCACCGTAAATAGTTATGGTTAGGGGACACCGGTGGGTAAAGACGTCTTCCACAGGTAACAGTGAGGAGAGAAAAAAAAATAAGACGGACACAGATTCAGAGAGACAGAAAAATAAAGAGAAGAGAAAGTTTAGGATAAAGATGAAGAGAGAGAGAGAGGAAGAAGAAAACACCGAAGGATTAAAAAAAAAAAAGAGGGACAGAAAGAGAAAAAGAACGAGGGAGGACGATAACTAATCGGACAACAGTCTTTTTTTGTTTTTTGTTTCTACTGTCGAAGTCTAGGTAACTTTACTTACAGGAAAAAGTTTCAGCATATGTAAAATTATGATGCAAACACATTTTTTCCCGTCAATTTGTATGTAGCCTCTTAGTCCTAAAAATGTTGGACTATTTCGGCTTTAAACGCCTGCCTTTTCTAGTGAGAAAAATTTTTATGGGTTGAAGTTTGGAATTTTGCCCTGACAAGACATCTCCGCCTGCTCTTCATCTGATTTTTAAGTGTCAAAGGGTCTTTAACGCACGTAACGTACACACGGGACCTCTGATGTATTCGCCCTTATCCGAGAAGGCTAGAGTTAGGATTACCTACCCAAGAGCTAGGGGACCGTTGAATCAAAAAAAAAAAAAAAAGCAAGGTCTTATCTTCGAATTCCTCCCTCTTCCGATGATAGGATCCCAAATTCGAACTCGCGACATCCACGATGTGTTTAACGCCGAGTAATAGTCTCCTTATCACAAAAGTTTGTGAGAAGAACTTTTGTGGGGAGAAGTTTGGAATTTGAAACTTTTGCCCGGACAACGGCATCTCCGTCCACTTTTCATCCTATTTTAAACCAGCAAGGGTTCTTTAATGTGCGTAATGTGCACACGTGACTTTCAAAATATACGTATATTTACTCTTATCAGAGGAGATTAGACGCCGGGATTTCCGACCTAACAAAGCTGGGGATCGTTGAGTCTCTGAGAAAAAATGCAGATCTTAATCTTCGATTTGAATCCTTCCTGTCCCGCGATGATAGGAACCGAAATTCAAATCCACGACGTAAGTTTTTCGCTGAGTAGCAGACACCTAACCATACGACCATGGTTACCCCTAAGAACAATAATTCTTTACCTGTCGACCGTTATAACAGATGTACGTAATAGGCCTGAAAGTGGTCTCGTTGTCTAGTCATTTTCATTTCAGCCGCCAGGACTAGTTCATAAAGATCAGATACCGTACTAATTTCGGGTCACACGTTTTTTCCCCTTTCCTTTAGAAAGAAGATACGGAGGAGAGAGAAGCGACTGTAAGGAGGGGGGGGGGGGGGGGAGAGGGGGCGGGGGGCGCATTCAAGGTGGCCCTGAAATTGAAAAGAATTAATTTTGCTAGAGCACATTATGCCTGTATCCACGACATGTCGAGGACAGGTATTGACACAATGAAAACAAGCATCCATCACCACCTGAGGAGTTGACAGCCAGCCGCTGTCCCCAGCTGCCACGGGCTATGGCGGCTATGCGGACATTTCGATTGGCGATTCACCTACATCTGTCAGAGCTAATTATAGCTCCTGTATTCACCCATCATTATGTCCTGCCTTAACTTACTTTCTCCAGCTCTACAAAGATGTAGCTTTGCTGCACCATGCTGAGATGGGGGTCACCGTGGCCGGGGTGTTATGCATCTGCTCCTCGGCGAAGAACTTATGTCGCGGGTTCGAAATTCGAATCCTACCAGGGGATAGAAAAAATTAGAAAATTAAACCTGCATTTTTTTTCAGTGACTCGACGGTCCCCTGGTTTCTTGGGCAAGAAAGGAGGGCATGTGGTTTTCTCAGATGAAGGCGAATTTATTTCGGAGGTCCCGTGTGGACGTTGAAAAAACCATTGGCAGCTAAAAATCGGATGAAGAGTGGGCGGAGATGGAAGCAAACCGGAAAAAAATGAGGGATAAGGGGACAGACAGAACAAACATAAGAGATAGATAGATGGATGGATAGATAGATAAACAGACAGACAGACAGAGAGAGAAAGAGAAATGAGATAACAAAGTAAGAATTAAAATAAAAAATACACAAACAATGAATACACATAATATAAATAGTTAATGTTGAAAGAAAGCAAGAACTTCAACGCTGGAGATAAATTTGTCTTATTAGTGAATTTATTTGGCAGAATGAGAAATCTGGCGATAAAATGCTCGATGCAACCATGTGTGTGAATCAGCCACAAAAAAATCCAGTATGGGTGTCACTCAAAGTAACGTACAATTACATGAATAATATAGTGAGTTCTATTGTAATATGGAAAGACAAGGTCTCCATGTCCTGGCTTGGTGAGTTAATGTGAGTGAAATACTGACATTCATACATCATCAACATTATAATTTCGGTGCCCTGCTGCATGGGGCTGATAATCCTCTGGACTGTCTCTCTATGCCTTACCCATTTCACACTGTCTGCTGTCGATCAGACTGAACATCTTGTATCTTCCTTTCCGCATGTTTCAATATCTTACTCCCACAGCCCTTTGTTCCCGTGATAGGAAGTGATCTTACCATTTTCATTGCAAATGTAATAAAGAAAAAAATAATAATAATAATAAATACATGTAAACAAATAAAAATGTATGCAGTTTACATGCAGCTGATAACAGAGCCTTGAAGAATTTGCTATTTCTTACTGGAGTGCCAACACAGACATCACACTAATATATATGGTATTACATACATCGCAGCTCTAATGCCTTGGCAAAGTCACCATACGTGCTGTAGCAGCTCTTCAGTTTGACAAAGAGTTTATCTCTGCAGAGAAATGTGATTTGGAACTTCTCGACCAGTTGTACAACTCTCATGTATCAAATGTGTAAAAAAAAAATGGGTCTCATTTTGCCCAAATAGCCAAACCAAGACATGGGCACCAAATCCTTCAGATTTGACAAAATGCATAAGAATACAGTTATACATACAAAGCCGTGACATCTGCACAACTCCAGGAACACATTCATCATTGTCCAAGCTCATAATAGTAATAGTAAGCAATCACAAATATGTATTATACTGTATTTACACAAATGTAATATACAGTGCAGGCAAAGTCAAAAACCAATGATATCACACATGAGTGAAAAAGATTCCTGAAAGAAGTGTCTCTACATTTAAGCCTCAACACAGACTATCTGCATACAAATGAATTCAATGCAAGTATTCAAATACAAACCAGCCATATCAGATGCTCTAAATACATCCAACTTTCACTTTTCCCATACTTCTCAACAACTCCTTTTATATGCTGGAACACTAAAAATCCATTTGCATGTTCTCAGTATCACAAGAAAAACGAATGCCACATGAAAAAGAAAATGCCACATTTCTAAAAATTTGGGTTTTTTTGTACACCCAGGCCTACTTTATCCACCTTTGTTTCAAAGTTATCTGACAAAGTTATCTCTACTCCAATGTTCCAAGATGGTACTCTTAACTTTTCACCTCTCTTTGCACAGAGATTGTTAGCAAGGCAAATTTTTAATCACACTGTTCTGCCCCTGTTAAAAATGCTCGGAGCTAAGTGTTTTGTCTGCCACAAAGGTGAAATGAAAGAATGTAAATCACTCAAATATATACATAATCTCATTCTCGTTATCTAGCTCTATTCAGCATTTCTTTTCAACATGCTTGTACCTCTAATAAGTAAATTCTTTCCCACCTTCTTTTCAGATACTCAATCACATTGCTGAAGATTGCACTAATTCATACAATAAAACATGTGCACATTTATATGGAACCTTACTCAGTCTGTTTTTTTTTTCAGTTCACAGAAGAACAAATATTGAAAGCTCACTTGTGAAGAAGCTTGGACTTGTCACCCATGAGGTTAACAGTTATATGTATCATCAAACTTGCAAAGCATAAAATCAACATGCCAATAATCCACTTATTGAAAAATTATCTTGTTCTTTCACAAATATCCACAGACAATAAAGTTGCTATATCGTTCAACTCATCGATTATTGTACAGTACAAACATAATATCAATATTCCTTAAAATTGGAAGCAAATGTCCACCCACAGCATAATTATGTATATGTACATAAACTTGAAGAAGCATTCAGACAGCCGACATCAAAAAATACAAGACAGCTTGTGACTATTTAACATTTGCATGTACAAGTAAGTATAACATTTATGTCACCATTACTTTATACATTCACTCGTACACAAAGCCCAAATCAAAAAGACAGAGAGATCAACCAGTCCTTCTGTATGCGTCAGTTAGCAGCCTCATGAGAACATGAACCATAAAATACAGCTTTAGGCACACTGGTTTTTTTCCTTTCCTTTTTTTTTTCTTTTGAGAATTATGACTTTGCCAACATAAAACTGTTTTGTGTATAACTCATTCCAATAAGTGTCACATCAAGGGAAGTAGCTTCTCCTCTTCACCAAATCTAGCAGAATAGGAATCCATAAAGACAGCAAGACCAGTAAAAATTGGAACAAGTGGCACCCTATCAACAAACTATACCAAAAACTAACTCATGCCGGCTGTTCTGAAAAGAAAATGCTTTCAACTTGCTGAGAGCGTTACTGGTACAATAACATGGTACTAGATATGACTGCACCAACAGAAACCCACCTCTCAAGCCACTCTCTCCAGAAAACAAGGCCACGATTTATCCTGAGCTACTTGTGCAAAGGAGGTCTGTATTCAAAAAGGTAGAACCATCTACTTGCAAGTGCTTTCGGGAAAGTGTACATACAAGCCAACAGTAAACCACATATTTGCACATTACAGTTCATGTATCTCCTCTATGATAGCTTTTTCTTCTACACACTGATCACACATACTGCACATTTTCTGGTATATCTTTCTCACTCTGTCTACATATTTTACCACAATAGAGACAATGTTGCCGTGCTCATGCTGACATACAGTTAAATCTCAACCCCAACCAAACATAAACCCTCTTTAAAACAACAACAACAACAAATTATAAAAAAGTCCAGGTACAAGAACTAGCACAACATAGGATGGAGTGCTACAAACATATTAGCAAGAGTGAACAGGTGTATATCCATCCCTTTGCCTCACCATGCACTGTCATTCTACTTTGTCCTGACACCAAAATCTCATAAGTACATCAGAATCCTTCTAAACTAAGATGGAAAGCACAGGACAGTCAATTAAACTGAGGACTCCCTGAGAATGCATGTCTTTCCTTCTACTCTCATATGATACCGTAACAGGTTTCAATGTGCAAAATTATAAACCACACAAATGGAACCAATCCTTTACTTCACTGTCAACAAGTGCTTATATAAACAAATAAAATACTTCTCATTTCACATATTGGATACAATGACACTGAATCATTCTAAGTAAATAAACATTTACTGTGGAATACAGTGTCATCATACATAAACAAGAACCTTTCATTTCCCAACTATGGCAGAAAGGACTAACATCTTGTCGGATATCATCAGTCAAAACTATTCTCTAATCAAAATTACGGCCTTGTAGAGAGTACTCTAAGTTTGCCCTAAGAGGGTGTAAGAATTCATTCACACTGAATATAAAATTATCATCCATAAATATCTTCAATCTCATTCTGCAACTTCGGCATACAAGGACTAATGTCTGATATCAGCAGTCAAAATTATCCCCAAATCAAATTGCTCTTTAAGTGTACATAAACATACATTCACCATATATAGCAATATCATCCTTCAGAGGTCAGTTTCATTTATCATTCCACACGGACAAAATTATCATATCCATTGTGATATCATCACATATCCATTGTGATATCATCAGTCAAAAACATGACGGTACTATCTTTGCGGCAGCACATAGGACAATATGAATGTCAGTTATACATACAACAGAGTAGAGTAATATCAATTTCTTCATAGTCTAGTTATCATTTAATTGCAGGGAAAATGTACAGGCAATGTTGCAAATGATAAATGGCAATGGGATGGCTATGAATGGCATTGGCAAATTTGCCACTACCTTTCATGCAGAAAAAAAACCACTTCACTGTCTTACCACAGTAAATGTTGACCAAGTTATTTATTGTTTCTGCTATTTCCTCTCTTCTCATACCATAACACCATGTCATTCCATGATGGACTACGTCATTTTTTAAAAAAGGTTTGAGATCATGCCAGCCGTAATCCCACCATACAAATGACCTAATCATAAAAACGTTTACCACACAATGCACTTGTGATATTTCAATGCAGTCGTCTACCATAAAAACATTGTACCTATATCATATAAATGTAAGCCACCTTGCAGAAAAAGGCATATGGTCATTTTCTCAAGACAACCTAGACTGACTTAGACCACTTTGGAATAATAATGGCGATATGTAACTCCCCAACTACATGTACTATCACATTCTATAGTCAGAGTTTCTGATGAAACTACAGTCGAGTCCGCTTAAATCGAATTTGCCGGGACCACCCTAATGGGTTCGATTTATGAGAGTTCATCTTCCATTTTTTTTTTTTTAACAAGGGAAACAACTCTTGAATGACCTATGGGGCAAAAAAAAGAAGAGAAGGCGGCCGCTTTTTCCACACGTTCCCAATTTTTTAATATCGTCGTTAGTGTATTTGGGGAATGCCATACTTTTCAGCTATGGTCTTCTTAGACATCGCACCTCTGTCTATTTCCTGCAGCATTTTCATTTTCGACTCAATGGAAAGAGCCATCTTCTTTCTCTTCAATGGGTTAGAGGAAGCCATCACGTAGATCTATCTATAGAATAAAGCTAGTCAACCGCAGGCGGAAGAGCGAGCACAATGTATATACTGACTAGACCTAGTATACCGTCACAGTGCTAGAACTAAGACAGTGATTGTAGCACTGGCGCAACGCTTAGGGTTGCCTACACATGAAGTATCGTAACAGTACCGTACATGCACGTGTTTGACTGTGTCTACCAGTACTGTAAGGCTCAGTGAGGATACTTCATTATCTATCAATTGCTCGGTATCACTGCTCCTCATAGACCCACACTGCCCCCCCCCCCCCCCCCCCCCGAACACATATGCCCACTTAACGCCACGGCGTGGGGCACATTCACAATACATGTATGTATTGCCTAATCCGTCTGGCCTCATCTGCGATGCTGTCTCCTTTGTTTTCCGTGTTGGGTGGGAACCACGTGGAGAGAACAAAAGCCGATTTTTACCTCTGTGGCGGCGCTGACCGCTTCGATTTAAAGGAAACTCGTGGTGATGGCTTCGAATTATGCGAGAGGCATTTAACGGGCACAAAGAGGAAAAAAAAAATCTATTGTTTCATTTTTATTCGACTTATCAGAGTTTGGTTTGAGTGGACTCGACTGTATTAAAATATAAAGCAGAAAACATAAAATTCATAATTGAAGATCTTAGAATGAAAACTATTCCCCTTCCAAATTGAGAGAATTTTAACATAAAACAAAGAAAAGCATTTTTTTCAGAGATCATATATTGATCTAGCTATACCAGCTGTACATTTTCATGATGTCTAAATGTTTACAAATTAAATTCTGACAGTTTGTCTCTGACAGATTTTTTTTCTTTTTCATTTGTTTGTTTGGTTTTTTTTTCATTGAGATTTTTTCTACCTGGTTCAAAATGGATGAAATGTGACTTCACTACTTTTTTCCTTTCATGTAAAAAACAAATCTGAAGAGAGGGAATAAATAACCGCAATGAAAAATCAAAGGTTCAGATACCCACTGATAAATATGATAATAAATCAAATGACATATGACCACAATTGACATGTGCAATACAGGGAATCACAGAATCATTTATGTATCAAATCCCAATCATGAAATGTACATAAATATGATGTTTGAACAACAACAACAACAAAAAATGCTTTGCAAAGTAAGAATCTTTCATTAACATCCATTGGAAATCATATTGGAAAACAATCCAGTCACTCTCTTAGCACAGCTTACTTTATTACTGATGAGGCTGGACCAAACTGTAAAGTCACAACTTGTTTTCCACGACAATTTATGAATACGCAGTCAAGGCTAGAAAAACAGTGTGAGAAATTTTGTAGAAACCTCCCCCTCCCAAGCCCACCTTGAAAATTCCCATGGATGTAAATCTATAAACAAACAAACCAAAAACCAAAATAACTACAACACTCCTGATCATAAAAAAAGGAAATTACCACAAGAGACAAACAAGTCTTCTCCTGGCTTCCCCACTCAATAACTGCCATTCCTGAATATCAATAACACATACACACATAAAAGACAAATAATACATTTTTTTTTTTAAATGAGATGTGCAAAACTGTAATGCCCTAAAATGTCCTGTTGATTCTCTCTCTATAGATCTATATAAATTTCAAATAAAATTTTCTTTTCCTGAGAAAAAAAAACAGGACTGTTACATTGAAAACACTTTGCAAAGATGCAAGTGTAGGCTAAGACATAAAGTATTTGTTCAGGTCTGTTTCTAGTTTTCCATTGTACAACAACAACAACCTGAAAGTAAAGATAACGTAAGATATAGTTCTCAGTGTTCTCAGATTAATGTGATTTTTACAAAAGTTATCTCGTCGAATAAGACCTACTCGTTTAACTGTGTGTTCACATTTATTCTAATAGTATCATAAGTGAATTTTTTCTTATCTTAGTGCTGTTTATTATATATAGAACATTAACAGAATACACATTTTGGCTGCACCCATGGGCCGAAACAGTCATACTATCTATGTAGCTAAACACTGCTTCTTTCACATCCTAACAGCAATGATCATTAGGTTTGTTAGGGAAATGTCACGAGATAAGTACAGATTCTTTGCAAAAATAGATGCAAAAATCTGCTTATTCTCAGAGTTGAATGAGTTATTTCTTTATCTAGATCAATACTATAATAGATCCTAAACTTCAGTGAACAATTCTGAGTACATAAACTGTACAGAAGCAAACAGCGTAGATAAGACGTTCCAGGAGATGATGGTTAATTAATTAACATTTATCTACCACTAACAGTGTAAAGTGGCATTACAGGATACTGAACTCCTTCACAAGCACTTTGGTTATTTTACATCTTTCAACCTCCTTTTGTTGGTGGTTATCTCGAGCACAAGCACTGTAATAAAACAATAATCTTTAGACCAAGATCCGTTCGTTCATACCCAGCCATAAGATGGAAACACAGAAGCTCGACTTGCTCAAAAGCTGGGACACCAAATACTGGGCAATTTCTCTTTTTTTTTCTGAAGGCAAAATGCAAGATTTATTACTCAAGTAATGGGAAATTGTTGTGCTCAGTCCTATTACTTCCCTTTACCAGACAAAAGAGGGACAGAACAAATACTGCAAAGAGGAAAAAAAAAACACTTCTGCACGGATTGAAACATACACCATGAAAGATCAAAAATTATGGTATAAAGAGAATGTGTTCTTCTTATTGTTATAATTTTATCAATATTTTAGGTGATCAATCTTCTGAATGACAAGAAGTCAAGGGATTTTCTCCTCTTTACACTGCTTGCTCAACACCATTTTTGTCAGGCAAAGGGAAGTAATAGGGCTGGTCAAAATGATCTCCCATTACACGAGTTCCTCTTTTGAGAGGGGCAGATAATCTGCGAAATGGTTTCGCATGACTCAACTCCACTAGCACTTCTACTGAACACCAAGATTCAAGTGATAAACCACTACTCTTCTTCTCTGGTCCATGACCACTGTCATTCATTTCAGGTGACATTCTCTTTATGCCTTTCAACCTCCTGTGGCTGGTTATCTCTGCAGAGTTATTCACATACCTGCCACTTTGCCAATCCCAAAAATCAGTATCTTAACTCTCAAAAAATCTGAATTTGGCCAAAAAAATCAGAATCATACAAAACAATGTGGTAATATTACAGCTAATCATGTTTACGTTTAAAATCTAGTCTAGATCTACAGATTTATATCCCGTGTAGATCTAATTCTTAAATTAGTTCTTCAATAATATTAATACCCTATTATTTCCAAATAATAATAAAATAAATAAAAAGACTAGACTTTCATCTAACTGGTCCAAGTCTACTGTAACGCCAAACCAACCCACCCTAAGGAATAAAAATACATCAACCATCTAGACTCAGATCTAAACAAAGGAGCCGTTGGCGGTTGTACAAAACACGCAAGTTGGGCTTGCTGAGAGAGCCGAAAGACTGCCTATTCCCAATGTAGATCTAGCTGGAACTTGATATTATAAATTTAGCTCTTAAACGGACGAGGCAGTAACTAATGAGAGTCGCTGAGACAGTAGCGATTGCAAGACAAAGAACCAAAACCCGAGTTCACAAGGCTGATGCGAAGTGAAATTAAAATATCATCCGGCACTTCCGGTGAAACGAAACTGAGATAGTTCCAAACAGGCACGGCCGGGCCAATGTCGGCGAAACAAAAAAAAAATCGGAATACAGTGCAGACAATCGGAAGGACAGGAATTTGTGGGGGAAAATCGGAATATTCCGATAAAATCGGAATAAATGGCAGGTCTGTATTCACTTAGACACTGAGCAGTAATCAAAGGATAGATGGCCATAGGGGTGTTTTAGAAGTAATAATAGAAAAGTGATGGCTAGAAAAAAACTAGAGGCAGCTCTGGGACTATCCTTTGTCGTTGACAGATGGAGTTTTCCCAAGAGCAAACACAATGATGTTGCTGCCTTTTTCCCTCCACCCATGCTGCTGCTTGTAATGGGTACTTGACTAAGAATTAGTATTGATATTAAGAGTTAAGGTTGATGTTTGGTTTTTAAATTCACTGAAGCAGTACTTGAGTAACACATTAACCCTAGTAATATAACGCAAGTACTCAGTATTCATCAGTAACTGTGAGTAATGCCCAGGCCTACCATAGAGTAGTCATTACAAGTAAAAAAAAATAAAAAATAAAAAGCAGTCAAATCATTACAGTACACAATGGCAGCTAGATGTTATTGCAAAGTTTTAGGTTTCCTTTTAGTTTTGTTTTGTCTTTCAAGGACAAGTTTGAGTAAATTAATCTTCTTCTTATTCCCTCAGTGACAATATCTTAGTTGTTGTCAGCCATACAGCAAAATTATCACTGTTATATGTCCACACAAAGAGTGGGAAGACCAGTTCATATTTATACCATTTGTACGTGACTAAAAAAAGTGAAAAAGACAAGCTAAAACTACCATATACTTGGAAATGACAAGAAGCACACATTAACACTTTCTGCATGAGTTTTTGTTCTCTTGCCCCCTCTTCAGAGGTTTTTTTAATCTCCAGATTGGGCACTCACAAACTCATATACTGCAAAGATCACAGTAACATAAAATCTGAATCAATACTTAATTTGTGCTTATGATTTATAAATTAAACTTTTGTGGCAATATGGCAAAAACATCCTTTAATCTATTCATCACAGGGGCACGACAAAAATATTTGCTGACAATTTTGACATGCCTTATGGTGCTTTTTAAATGAAATACAACATAAGTTATAATCTTTTCAGCGACACTGAAAACATCTGACCTGTTGCTACGCAGTACGGTATAAACTTATGTCTGTGAACAAAAGGCATGCGTTTTGATTTTACTTTGATCAGAGACTATCTCAGACTCTCAGACTTATGTTTCTGGAATATATAGTAAAAGTTCACAGCTCAACTCCCCAAGTCTCAGGTTGTGTTACCAAATAGTCTCGTATTATGTCGTAAGTTTCCCAAGTCAAGACTTATCTAACACAGCACAGTTGTGTTCTCATGATCAGGTCCAATATTCCTCATCTGCTGACAGTCATTCCCCAGTACTCCGCTCTGCCGTCTCCTTGTTCTCTCCCTTGTGATCCGCCCCTTTCTGACTGCTGGTAATGGAATGATTTTTTAGAACTAGTTCCACGAGTTCAGGTATCGTCATGGTCACTTCATACTCCAGTGGATTGATCTGTGTTCAGGGAAGATAGGGGAAAAAAAAGATAAACCAGCTTCATTCTACATCATGACTAATCTTTTCGACATGGTGAGAAAGTTCAAGCCTGGAGGTATTATCAGAAATTGCTGATGAGTCAAGGTCTTTATGATAGCCTTAATATTTCATACTGGGTGTCCATAAAGTTACTGTACAATTATATGTAATAAAGAAATACCATGGTTAGACTAAAAACAGGGTTACACTCTCAAGATGCCTTAAAATTTAAAGACTTTTCAAGGACTTTTCGAGGACTCTACGACTGTTTATAAGGACTGTATTAAGTCCAATGAGTGATAGTTAATGCTTTAAAATGATTACATGCTACAAGTATGCTACCATATTTTGCAGTGCTAGAACAGGACTTCCACTCTAAAGTACGATAAGCCAATCTTTGACCAGACTAGCCTAGATACTTTTATGGTTAATAAAAAAAAAAAAAGAGGGGGGGCGGGGGTGTCTACCAAGTTCCCATTAATCTTTGCTAGTTTACTGTCAAATTCTTTGAAAAAAATGTTTCCCACTAACAAAAATTGATATGAATATCACATGAATATGAATTTTGCGAACAGAAATAGACTAGAAGGGAGGGACAAAATCGCTCAAGCCTGTGAAAGACCTAACACTTGAAGAACAGGTCGAAACAGAAATCAGGGTGCCTGTGTGGAAACATTAATCAATATCCACAAAGATTCTCACCTCTTTAGCATTATGTGTATCTCTGATGACGGACCACTGATTGATAATGTCATTGTAGTAGGCAGCTTTGGAAACGTCTCCTCGCTGTGTGTACAGTCGCACCAGTCCTCGGTAGTCATACTCCAGGCCACTGTAACCCTCACCAAACAACTGCCGACCTGAAATTTGAAAAAGAAACATCTCACATCGGCATTCTTGTGAAACAAGAGACATAAACTATGCGGCAGTTGTAATATTAATGAAAAAGATCTGATAAATCTTATGGAAAATGAATTTTATAAAGAGTATGAAAAAGATATGACAATCTCAGTCGGGAAAAAAATTCTGTCAACATTAGCAAGTGCAAACTAAATATAGGACAATATCACTCACATAACAAAGAGTTGACGTCAAACAATATACTCTCATTGTTCAAGGATATTCTGTATTTTACTTTATTATGAAGATATATCTTGCATTTCTAGAAACTGACCAAAGCATCACTAATACGCTTTTAGATCACTAAAAATATGAGATATCTGAAAGTTCATCATGACACCCTGATATACTAAGGATTTTTACACCGATCTATTTAAACATTCAAGGTTGTTAATTTGTAAGTGTAAATTAAAGAACAATAAACTGTGGATTTTTTTTTCTAGCAATCCAATACAGTGTATTTCTTGGGCAGAGAACTTTTATCATAAATGAGTTTTGCTGTGCACCCTCAGGTGCATACTTTCTCAGGTCAGTGTGACAACTAATGGCCGCACCCACCTATTTTCACAGATCTCAGATACAGCTTCTCAGCCTCATCATATTTGGACACATCATAGTTGAACAGGGAGGCCAGATGACCCACAGACAGTGCCACTTCATAGTCATCAGGTCCCAGTAATCTCTCCTTGATTTCAATAGCTTGTTTGTGCATTTTCTCTGCATCCTATGAGGAAATTGTGCATTTTTTTTTTTTTAAACAGCTAAGGAAAGTCATAACAGAAGTCATTAGCTGCATTGTGAACTAAGCAATATCTAAATTTACAGAATGAAATTTGTTTGTTAATTTTATCAACTACAGTGTACTTTCATGTCGTTTAAAATGTATTCACTACTCATCTTTTCTGTGTGATTCTGGCAGAGTGGCAAATTTGAAATACTGCATTAGCCAAGAACAAGCCAAAAATACATGAAATTTATGTATCTTAATGGTGCATTTAACGGTGCATCAGCATGATTATGGCTACATTGTTCAAAGAAAAAAAGAAAAATGTACATGAAAAAGAGAAAAATAAAAAACAGAAGGAATACGACAACAACAGTGGAGTGTACACATATATATATATGTATACTAGGAAGATGATATCACAAGAAGGACAATGACAGTGAATGGTGTGGGACAGTTTACCTCGTATCTCTTCATAGATTGAAACAACCGGCCCAAATTGCCATAGTGTTTGGCTGTCTGGACATTCTCTTCCCCAAAAGCTGCTCTGGCTTGTTCAAGTGATGACAGATGAAGACTCAAAGCCTCCTCTAGATACCTCTTTTCCTCATCCTTATCTCTGCAGTCTATCCCAATCTCCTCCAAGATCAGAGCTGGAAGAAAATGGGTGGCAGTAGCAATATGTTAGTTTTTTGTTTCTCACTCTAAATCAATCATGCCTGATAAATATCTTCACACTGAAAGTCATTAAAGACCTGTGTACTGAAAGTATGCTGAAAGTCATAAATATCTATGTGCTGAAAGTATGCTGGAAGTTATGTATATCTGTACTGAAAGTATGCTGAAAGTCCTCTCTCTAATAATCACTATTTTCACTCAATCAATAAGATTTCACATATGTTACTCACAGTTTTTCTCTTTGTAGACTATAAGAATATTTTCTTGAGAACTTTAATTTGTTAAAAAAAAATCACATGTCTGGTGATGTTTTCATTCTCAATAAAACAGCAAATGTCTTTATCCAGAATTCAAAGTAATTATCTTGTGTTCCTTTCACAACAAGAGTACTGAATCAGAACATATAGTAAGTATTGCTGACCATAACTATTACTGTCAGAGCTTACCTTTTACTCTCTTTGATGATGATAACAATAAATGACTTTCAGGAAGAATCTTACATAAAATACTCATGGACTTCTCAGCATGATCTCTGGAAATGATAACAGTAAAGTACGTAAAAACTGCATCAAGCCCTATGTGACACAGTCATTTTAACTATCATTTTGTACGAATGTTATCTGAAGTTTGTCTATTATAAGAGATATCAGTTATGTCTGTGATATGGGCTTCGGCTAAAACAGAGAACTGCTTCTACAGACAGCAATAAATGATACGTGCAACAGCATAAGACTTAATTCCTAGTGTTTCAAGGCAAGAACAAGAAGCTTAATGTCTTCAAGTAGTGGCAACAAATGTCATAAAGATTTAAATTATCACTAATCAAAATCTAACAACAAATGTCACAAAACCTTAGATCATCACAAATCAAAATCTAACAACAAATATCACAAAAGCTTTAGATTACCACTAGTACAAAGCTTTAGATTAACGCTAATCAAAATCTAACAAGTGCCACAAAGCTTTAGATTACCACCGATAAAGCTAAGTAATTCAACAGCTGTCTATCACAGATTTTATTGTTGTGAATTACTGAGACAGTAGTCCATAGTTTGCCTGTTTTACTGGAATTTTGCTATAACCTATCACAAAGCATGAACCACCAGATACTCGTGATAACTTTGAGAAGAATTCCATAAAATCATTTTTTATTACTAAATAAGGGAATTTAATGAGCCTGACTGCTCACTTACTTTGCATGCTGAAATTTTCCTGAGCTGTACTCATTGACATACGAAGCATAAGCAAGATCCTCACAGGCTATAGCTACATACAAATTGTTCCCACCAAACACAGATTGTCTTATATCCAGAGCCAGCTGAAATGCACAGAGATAAAATGCAAATTATTCATAGCCAAATTGTTCATAGCAAATACTGTACTCACATAACATTTATAATATGCAAATGAATTTAAGAGAAGGAGAGAAAAATGATAAAAGATGAGATTATCAAATCTTTCTTTATTTCCTGCAATCATTGTTTATAATGCCGGACAAATTGTAAAAGATAATATAGTCAAATCATTCGCTATTTTCTGGATTATACAGGCCCTCAAAATGCCCAGCACTAGACTGACTTTCATTAGGATATTTCTTCTGTGGGACATTTAAAAATATGAATGTTTTTTTTGTTCTTATAATTTGTTCTCTGATCCATAATTCAGAAAAATGTGCCTTGTGGCATGTGGCTGGAATTAAAGCAATTGTCAAAGTAACACAGACAGAAAGACCCATCCCACCATCACCAACATATTATGATGGCCAACACAGAAGGAAAAAAAACAAAAAGATTTAGATTTAATCCCAATCTTCTGGGCTCAAATTGTGTGCCACCATGCATTCTGAATTTTAAAGACAGTTTCAAATCACATAATATTATCTTTATTACAAAAAGTTGATCTGTCTTTGGGGGGGGGGGGGGGGAGAGAATGTAAGCCATTCTTTTCAGTTTCATTTTTCTGATCATAATTTGAGATGTTAAGTTTCCAAAAAGGGCCTTCACACATCTAACTAGTATCTCTTGCCAAACATTAATATCTCATTTAATATCACTATTAGAAATTGCATTACAATTCGCAGTAACCTTCCTCAGGCTAGAACTTAAGTTTCAAGAGTGTTTTGATCATCCACACTATGACGTCATAAATTCAACTTATGATTTCAAAGCAAAGTGCCGTCTATCAAACTAAACGGACTACTTGAGAACGAGAACGAGGTTAGAAGAGTTGCTGCATACTATCTCATCATTCCCTGTCCTACCCCAGAGTTTCAATAAGCCTTATCTCTAACAGTACTTCAACAGCCGTTGACCCTCTCCGTTTGCTGCCCCTGCCCCTGAGTCTTTTCCTCCCAAAGCACTTCAAAGCCCTGAGGCAATCAGCCAGTGATAAGACCATACAGTGCTTCCTGAAGGAGTTCTCAAGGATCATTGTGGCCAAAACTTGTGCAATGGGCCTGCTATCACAACAGTATTTGAATCCTCAGGTAAAATCAGTGCCCATATTTTCTTACAGCAAGTTGCATTTGACATAATTCATTTAATCCTCTGGCTGACTGTGCTATGCTGAAACACTTGACTGTTCTATATTAAAATCACAAACCCTGTCGCACACTGAAAACCTAACCCTGGTATTGCCTCTATAAAATGTGTATTTTTACTGCCTCTAGGAAATTCATATATACCCTACATGAATAGAGTACATGTATATGGTACAAAAAATCAGAGATGAATTTTGAGAAAATTGGGAGTTTTGTTTATTTGGACCTGTTTTTGTATGTATTTTAGTTTTGCAGGATCATGAAAGAATAGGCAGCACATGAATAGTCTTTCAAATATTGCAGGGAGCATAACATTGGGGAATAAATCATCCCATCATATACACCAGACTGAATTTTAATTTATAGCTGTATGTACATGTAATTTGATTCTCCTCATAAATGACTGGTAGAAAAATATCGAAATGCTTCCTTTTGTACTTCATAAAAAATATATACAAACATTCACAATAAGTCCATAGAAAATTCTGTTCCTCCCTTTTTATCTTTTTTTTTTTTTTTCAGAATGCAAGTATTAACAAAATACAGATTTGGGTTTTTCTGAATGAGCAGAGTGTCTGAATTGATCAACATTCTACTGCACTGCTAACATGTACTTTCTAGATTCTAAACAAACTCTTTTCTCCATTTACTTTCTTATGTTTATGTTCTGTATCTCAGTCCTTTTCTTTTCATGACGCAATCCAGGTTTTCCTATAAACAACTAAACCATGTCACAATATATCGACTTGTCTACTTGTACAGTGCTTAATTATTGTACTTCAAATACAACTTTTTCTTCAATGGCTAGGCACTAAAACAATTTTTTTTTAACATGACACAACCTCACATGGAAATATCTTAGCATAGCTAAGCAGTATTGTCATCACGCTGACTAAAGATACAAAACACAGAAAAACTGAACAAGGGGCAACATACCTGATACACTTGTACAGCTGGTATCACACAATCAGAATTGAGCAAGAAAAAGCCATAGTCTAACAGAGTATCTGCATGTTTTGGATGGTATTTGCCAAACTTTTCCCTGAAAATCACACAGGAAGATAAAGGTTACTACAAATATCATCTCTTTACTTATACGTTCAAACAAAATAAAATTAAAAAAAAAAAAATCACGATTATTTTGAGAGAGATTTTCTTCCAAGGAATGACGAATTTGTTTTTCAGTCAAAATAACACAGCATCAAGACATATTATGCTCATTAGCTATGCCTTTATCTTTCATGCCAAAGATGTCATTTCTATGTACTACCTCATAATGCATTTTGTTTGAACTAAAATAAAGCATAGGCATACTCATGTATTAGTTGCTGCATTTCTATTTTTTTAACCTTTAATTTTTGTTTTGGCCTGGAATCCAAAACTACTACTACTTTAGTAAACAGCAGTTCATACCTTGCGAATGCAACAGCGTATTTAATCAACAGCTCTGCAGTTTTAAATTCTCGCTTGACAACACATGCCTGCAGAGGCAGAATACCAAATAAATATCAGCACATCCAAAAGAACAACAAGAAATTCTCAAATAAAGAATTTCAGAATCTTTTATCTCATACTAAGAGCTAAACAATTCAGATATGTGGCATGTGTAAATATCACAATGTTTGGAAAATAAAGGTGCAAAAGAAATTGTTTCTATAAATAAAATGGTGGTGTATATTTCAAGCTTTGATGTAACAAAGAGTGAACAGTAGATATGAAAAAAAAAAAAGAAATACAACAGAGGAATGAATTATACTTTCATACCTGAAAAATAACTTTCCCCTTTATTTAAAAATGAGAAAGGAGCCTTTAAAAAATGCCTCTTGTCAGTTTTCTCTATTATACCATCAAGACATGTAAATGACAATTATCAATACAGAAACAGCATTTCATGGTCAATAAACTCCACAACAAACATGACACAGTTTGAGGACTACACAAAACATTAGAAACGCATTCCTATGAAATTGCTGAGTGTAAGTTAAACGTACCTTTGAACACAGTCTCATTACATTTACAATTGCCTGCAGAAAGAAAATAAGAAGCAATTACAAATCACTCTGAAATGTAATGCTGATACTACAAAACTTGAGTGAGACAAAAGGGAGATACCACTTCAGACAATGTCTAATAAAATTTTAATCTCATCCATGTATTCAAATAAGTGACACTGCAAACCTGAAAATCTTGAGTATAAATGAACTGGTTGATCACACAAATGATTGCTAATTTAAGGGCCAAAGTTGATGAAAGCTAAATTGTATTCTTGATATGTGGCAAAAGATGTAAAAATTATAACTTAAATAATCATGAAATAGACTTATACAAAAAAAAAAAGAAAAAAGCTTCTTACCATGGGTGGCATACTTGAATTTAATTCTAGAAGAGCGAGGTGGCAAGTATTGAAAGCCTGAAATAATAGATATAAAACAAAATCATAACAAACATCTCAAGCCATGCAGAACTTAGATACGATATAATCAAGTGTTTTTAGGACAATCTTAAAGATGTATTGAAGCTAATTATGAATTATGACTGTTATGAAAGTTCATATCTGCGATGCATTTTACCAATGCAATTTGGCATATATTCGGAGAAAAAGGAAAAATACAAGCAAAACTGTAGAATCTATTACACATGAAAACAAATATAACAAAATGAGATAAGTATTTAAAAAAATGAATAAATAAAAAATAACACCAAATATTTCTCTCACCTGTGTATATCGACTCTGAGCAAACAAAAGGGCACACTGTTCTGCATACAGCACTGCCTTATTGACCTTGTGGCCTCGGCCTTCAATTTCTGTGCAAATTTTCAGAGCTTTATTGAAAGTTTCCTCCGCATCTTTGTACTGGCAATTCACATTCTGACTATGGAGTAATCTGAAATGAAATGTATATCATTTTTTCACAGGTTGCTTTTGACGTAGGTTGATATCAAACGCAGAGCAAAAATCATAAAAACTCTGCCCATAACTATAACCAGTGTAACAATTCTTCTTCTTCCTATGTCTGTTGATTCCCTGGAAAACATAGGACTATGGCAATACTTCTCTAGTGCTTGCAATTCTGGCAGTCCTCCCCAGCTCGGCCCACATTACTCCGGTGGCCTTCACTTCAGTGTAATGTACTACTGCACTAGGCTAACACATGTCACTTCATCATCATCTGTGGCAAAGTTTAAACTGCGTATTTCTGATGACATTATAGAAAAATATTCAAAATTACCTGTCCAGTTATACTCTGGACAAAAACAAACTGACCAAATTAATTTTCCATAAAAAATTTGAAGTGAAATGACAACAACAAACCATTTTTTTAAATCTGTTTCTTCCACATTTCTATAAAGAAAGAAATGTTTAAGGTAAAACTAACTTAAAAAGAACAAAACAAACAAACAAAACAAATAATAAAAGAGATAATCTCTACTGTCTACCAATAGCCTAATATATGTAACCTATATCGAATTAAAAAACTTTAAAACTTATGAAATTCACAAACTTGATCACTATCATATCTTTATTTTCTTCTCCCATAACAAACAAAATTCAAGGTGCACATGGAATTATTATGATTAATTTACCTGACTGCAAACTCCATGGATCTGTATTTGTGTGGCGTGCTTTCATCACTGATACAGGCATCAAGACATGCCCTGTATATGGCAGTGCTGTCAGCAAACCATCCGGCCTCACATAAAAACCCACCTGTCAATATGATCATCATGGTTTCACTAAAAATTGCAATATTCTACTATGCTTTATGAAAAATACCCCTAATAATATTTCTGCATGATAAAGTAACAGAAAGAAGGAAAAAAAAAATTAACACGACAGATGAATGGACCATGCTGAAAGTTCCAACTTAAAGCAATATCTTGAGCAACTGAATTATTTGAAAGCTCATGGAATACGGTTTCAGATATGTCAAATTTACAAAAATCTTCATTTTGCACATATGAAAAATCTTTCCTTCTGGTATCCTAAATTTCAACAAGCAGACACACCCCACTGTTTCCTTGCTAATCTGGCTAAAAAATATTAACCTGTCTTACTGTCACATTCCATATTCTATATGACCATTTGCCAATACATGGGGAAAATTCTATATCACTAATTGAAACCTCTGGCAAAGTATTAATTTTCATCATTTAAATTTCAAACTCTGCAT
>JBCEWB010346928.1:0-14359 GCA_039654565.1 Peronia peronii | reverse complement strand
TTAACCCCCCCCCACCCCCTCCCCCCCCCCTCCAAAAAAAAAAAAGGGGGGGGGGGGGGGGGGGAAGGAAGAGGGAGGAGAGGGGGAGGGGAGACTGAGTTAAAAAAGTAACTTAATAGTAAACAGAGCTAAAACAAACAAACAAAAAATAAAAAAAAGAGTTTAAAAAAAGAACTAAAAATAAACTATAATAAATAAATAGTAAGGAGGGAAAGCCACAACACTTTTGAAAATCCATGTTGTAAAATGCAACATTACAGAGCCAAGATGAAAGGAAAGACAATGAAAGGAAGAGATGGAGATATCAGGCTGCATGCTCGTGAAACTCCTCCTGTTAACAAGATGTGAGGCATACAGCGAATGGAAGATGTGACGTCGTCAAACAGATTCCGTAAACTACTAGACTACCTCGCTTACAAACTTCGGCAGAACGCCTTGCCATGAACAAATCAAGATTTATTTTAGTTTTGCGATGTCTCTCTTTTATCATACAGTGAATAAAATATAGTGTTTCGAGAATGAGCTGTAATATGTAATAGTAGGTTGTCTTTCGGTAGTGTGGAAAGTTTTATCTGAACAGGTGAAGAGAGAAAGAGAGAGAGAGATGATTAAACTGTTGATGACTACGGTGTTTTGACAAAGAGCATTAGAGCAGCACAGGGTAGGCGGCCAGGATGGATTGGCAGCTCCTTTAGCGTCAGGCTAAAGGATGAAGATAAACTATCCAGACCAACGTCGGAGTTTTCAGCGTCCAGGATAATTCTAATGTACTTCGGCAAAACATCTTTCTTCCGGAAACTTCTGCTTTGAAAATCATGGGTTTTTTTTTTACTACGGTTATTATTATTATTATTATTATTACAATGCGACCTGTCTTTCAAGACAGTGTGAAAAAATATGAAAGAACTGAGGCAATAGGTTGTCTTTGTGTACTGTGGAGACCTAGATTTGAATAAGTGGGAACGTAATAAAATTGTGATTTAAAAAACAAAATCGTTTTGTAAAAGTCTAGGACAATTACACAAAGGAAATGGGGACCATCGTTATTGTATGTATGAGGGTAAATCAATCACAGTATGCAATCTGTGCTTTGCTGGGAGTCCTACAGGTCTTCAGGTTTCAAGAACGCCCGTTGAAAAAATAAACATGAAAAAAGTTGGGTGATGTTTCTGTAGAACTGTTTCAGTTTTCTCGGAAAACCTGCAAGGTTGGTTGGGGAGCGTTCTAGTTCTAACAAATTGACAGAATGTTCTGGTGATGTGGAATTTCCGAACTTGTGGTATGGTTTGTTGTAGGTAAAGGAAGCTCTCTGAGTTTAGATTATAATTCAAAATGACAACGAAAACTAATCTGGAATAATGACCTTCCCAGTGACAACTTGCGTATTCCTTTTCCTTGCTTGAACAACCTTGGGGCAGGCCACAACAGCGTTTTTTGGTTTTTTTTTTATCTGACCGGTGAATTCATGGTTTGAGGGTTCAAAATACTGTTTTCCCCCATACATCTTGCTTTCTATCTTCTTCCAAAGGCACTACCCCCCCCCCCCTCCACCCCCTCTCCCAATCCACTCCATCTCTCTTTCTCGTCCTATGCCATCTTTCTCTCTATTTATCTCTTTCCCTTCAGTCTCTTTCTGTCATTCTATATCTTACAGATACCAAGCGGCTCTGTATGTCTGCATTTAGACGATCAGTTATACTAAGAGCTGTCTCTCTCTCCTTCCACAGCAAAGCTTCACGGTAACAAAATAGAACAGCTTTGTCTGTCTCGGAAACATTGCGTTCTCACCTGCACTATCTATATACACTGCTCACTGAAGAAAGACAGGCAGGCCTAAAAGGCCATACTTACTGCTAGTCCATACAGCATGAACTAAAAGCCCTCACACACAATCTGTTACAAAAAATGTGAGAACTGTCATCAAGGCACTCACTCGCGCTCACACATGGAGCAAATTCAAAGACTGCACATGCCGTGGAAGCAACAGATGTGTATGTCTCTGTGCCCGCATTTCAAGCACTATACGCACTCAGAAAGTCAAAGCGAATGTCATTTAATATAGAAAAGTTGATTGCATAGATATTTTTTACGTTCTCCTCTTTGTCCAAAAATATTCACGTACGCAGCAAGTTTAAAAACTGCATAATATGACGTGGATGCAAAGGGTGTGTATGTGTGCGTTGTCTGTCTGTGTGCATTCTGAGTAGTTCAAGCATTACGTACTGGGAAAATCAAAGTGAATGCTGTAACACAGAAAGTTTTAATGCATTAATTTTTTGTTGCTACGTTTTTCTGCCTGTTCGAGGTGCTCATACATAAAACAATTTACAGTCTGAAATTGACGTGGATGCAACAAATGTGTCTGTGTGCGTGTATATGTGTGAACACTCTGAGTATTTCAAGCATTATACGCCCAGAAAGTCAAAGTGAATTTAACACACAAAGATAATTGCATTAAGTTTATAACCTCTCATATTTCCTTAAAGTGTTCACACATATTCTAAGTTCCCAGTCATGTTCTGTATTCTTAAGTTTATTCTAGATGCCTTTTACATATTTAGGTTTTCACGTAAGCCAGAAAAAAAAATGCAATCCCAAACTCGATTTGAAATACTATTAGTTTTATCTAGAACTTAAATGAAGAAAATATGAAAGATCAATAAAGCATTCGGGAAGGTTACCTGTGTTCCCACTTAATTAGCCTGGCATTTGCATCAGGGGTGGAGATCTCTTGCTGAGCAAATGTTAAGTATGCACAGATATGGCAGCATAATGGTGTTTGTATTCCCAAGATCCTACCCACAATAGCAGCCACTCTGCGGGTGGTCCTTAACTCTTGTGCTGCTAAGATCTGAACATGGAATCACTTGTGCACTGTGATCAATCAAAATGCAATCATGGCAGGTTCTTGAAACGTAAAGGCTACTGAACAGAAAGAGCTAGGAACTAAAATTACAACAATTGTTTTGTTTTCAGAGCGTATCTGAGAGTAGGTACTAAAACAAAATTAAATACAGTTACTTGTAAGAAAATTTAGCTAACACACATCAAGCTTTCTTAAGCTGAATCAGCTTGTGTAAGAAAAAATATTATGTGTTGCTATTCTTACTGTTGCTGTTGTTATGGTTGTTCTCATAGTCATTTTGTTGCTATCTCACATCCTACCAGTGCATCCTACTAACCCTTTCCTATTTGGCGAGCAAAGTGGTGCAGTTTTGTTTTCCACAGCTTTTTTTCAACAAAGGCACAGAAATCACTAACTTTGTGCATATCAGCTTTCAGAGTTCACGGGCCATATTTAGACCTGACAGAAACTTTGGTGTGCATTACAACATTGAAAGAGCAGAATATGCCCTGCAATTTTCAAAATGTTTTTTATCTTGCAACTCATTGTCCTTTCATTTATTTTAACTATATGGATAAAAAACAAAAACAAAAAAAACACCGTGAGAGTAAACATGTCTGAATTTTTCAAAAAGAGGACATTATCCTCGTCTTCAGTTGGTAATCGAAAGACGTTCAAAAGATTCTACATTAACATAAACCACATTATTATCCGATTATCCGGGACTATTAACAATATATACCTGAGAGCACAATCGATAAGCAGAAAATAAATTATTGTAAAATATCCGTGCCTACAACACAACAAAACAATTATTGTCCCTCGTCTCCTTTTCCACTATAACCGAAAGAAATTAAATGGATTTAACACTAACATTACTTCCACCATGACGTACTAAATTGAGCAGAATCGGGAAGGAGATTACATTTATATATCCGTCGCTAATATGACATTTATATCCAAACACCTCAGTTGCCATTTGTTTCTTTTCTCACCATAACAGCATTACAATCGGTGGATTAAGCAAATAATATTTACTCAATATCATAGATGACTTACTGACAAAGTAGTTGAGTAGTGCCAGTGTATCTATTCCGCCACAGACCAAAATATAGCGTATGAATGCTCACACGCCATTAGAACTACCTAGTCCAAGTTTCTATCAAATTAGTAAGAATAAAATAAACAACTGCCTTTCTCTTAGTTTTCGAACATAATCTACTGCTGCAAGTGCAACACATTCGGACTGTTTCTTTTTCCTCCTCACACTGACCGTATCTTGTTCATTATAGCTTGTTCTCTAAACATACTCTGTATAGTTTCCATACCACGATCATTTAGTCAGCGTTCTAGTGTTTTTTGATGCACTGGTCAACGGCACAAATTACAGCTAATGACAAACAGCTCGGCAGGACGAGACATTAGCGAAGCGAGAGCATGTCATTATTGAGATACAATAATGGTGGAAAGCCCTGGCGATGAACGATTAGCAACTGGAGCTCATCCAGACTGGCGAGCATCTACATTTGCACTCATGTCACATTATGGCAAAGATTGAAATAGAGAAGGATATTTGGTACATTACACTAAGACAGGCTAAAATTTTGGTAAGACATTGAATTTGATAGTTAATATAACTTATTCTCTGTCCAATCACAATAAAATGAATGGTAGATGGGTTATCGTGTTACATCACTAGGTCCTCGATTTCAATCGTTCCTAAAACTTTATACAAAACTAAGGCTAAAGGGCAAACACCATTTAGCAAGTGAAAATTCAGTTAAAGTTTCTTTTGTCATCATTTCCAAAAAAGACAGTCACGGCCACTAGAACGTATCATTTACATATCATGCCAATTTTCATTTTCCATCCCCATGCCCTGTTTTATCCAATTTATAAACACAATTTTCCACTTTTCAATGTATCTATCCCTATAATAAATGATAATTAATTGTATTCTTTTTGTTATGATTATTTTTTTCACACAAACTGGAGATTTCTTTAGCACCATCCAAACTACTCCTGGTGATCTAAATTGGCTACTTGCGAGGTTTCGTTCTCCGGTAATGACGGGCAGAGATCCATATAGCGTTGACGGACGGAAAGAGGTTGCAGCGACTGCTTGGCAGAGATTTGCTGTGAGAGAAAGACTGGTTGATCCTGGTTAAGTAGGGAGTTACGGAGATCCGTGAGCAGAATGTGCGCTCATTTTGCTCACGCATAGACCTGGGATGGCTACCCACATGGTTACATGTGATAGGCAGATAGATATCTGTCCATGGACCGTCTTTTCGTGTCTACTTTTTAGCTTCATGTGAAGTCTTCCACCCACTAACTTATGAGTGAATCATGCTACCATTAAACACAACAAATGTCTGACTGTATAACTTGCCTAGAACTGAATTTAGGCACTATCGCCTCATTAACTTTCCACTGTCAGTGATGAATGAGAATTATGCTGCATTTACTCGGCTATAATTATGCTACACCTAAATATCTACACTTCCATCAAAGGTGTAGATATATGTATGTTAGTAATAAGTAAAATTAGGGTATTTTTTCCAAGACAGAACACAGTTTTGGAAAATACACTGAATTTTCTTAAGACCTGCATCGTCTTTGTTCAATTCTTGATGGTGGTCCATTAAAAGCAGATTATCCAACTCGCCGGTCACACACAGGTAATATAAAATTGTCATGACACTGGGACATTCCCGCCCTCTTTAGACGAGAGTCTCATTTCAATTGTATTCGTTATCCAACTGTTAGACAAATCTGTATTACATCTACCCGTCGTGTTTTCTGTCATCGACGTGCCTAACACTTTGCTGATAAACAATTTCAAGCTACGGTTCAGGAAGTCATAACGTTTGCAAAAAAGTAATAATAAAAAGCTAATACCACTAAAAGCATATTTAAATATGCAAATGGCTGTGCTACGCCCGGAAACTATATCAACTACATGTCATGGGAACTCGAAGCGAGCACAGTGGCTGCACAGTCAGGACAAAAGTGAAACATCTGTGTTTATCCGTCGATGGTTTAATAGTTTGAATAAACGATGGTTTTCACTTTAAGATCTTCGCTGGATTAGAGTAGAGTAGACATCCCTCGTGCTAAGAGCTCTCTGCATGTGTATGAATGGCATCATTACGCTTGGTTGAACCCACCCGCTCACTAATGGGTTGGCCGACTGACTGGCTACGCACGACACATAGCACTGTGAGCCCACCGGTCCATTTGCACCTTGGTGACAGGTGTTGTCTTTGCATGGTAGGCTCTACCGAAGCTACTGTTTACTGAGGAGATATGTCAGTCCGGTTTTTATCTCAGGACTCGAATACAATGCCGAGTATTGGTAAAATTAATACTGTACTCCAGGGGGTACTTAAATGTTCACGAACACTCAAGATTGTGAGACGAAAGTATCCTAGAGTAAGCCCAGCTGTCGGGTAACTAGAGATTAATTAATGATGAGGATCTTAGCATCATCGAGAGATGTGTCGTAGGACGAAATGGGAACGAATTTCACAGTAGTACAGCTGCTTCCATATTGCCACTATGGACTAATAAATATTATCAACTTCTTGTCCAAGAAACTAAGCGAAACGATGAAAAACAAGATGCAAGGGAAGATAAAGAACAGAAGAAGAACAAGAAGAAGAAGAAAAAGATGGAAGAAAAGAAGAAGAGGAAATTAAAGATTTTTTAAAATAAAAAAGTAAAGGAACAACAACAATAACAACAACGACAGAAAGAAAAATAATAACACAAACAAAAACAACCGGCAGACATCTTCGCAAATAATGAAGTGGTGTCGAGGATATCGGTGTCCTCATAGATGATGGACCGCAGGAGATAATTATTTCTCAGACGATAATTGCTCGAGGGCTTGTCAAGTTTAGAGTACTAGAGTTCTGAAAAATGTGTGAATGGGTCTCCTTGAGTTCTGCTTCATACTCGCATACCCTTGTTGTTGTTGCTGTTTTTAACTGTGTAGTGTATGTATGCGTGCAATCTGCTAATGAGAATGTCTTAAACAGCATGTATTACACTCTTATTACACACCTCTGTATTGTGATGTTGACTTGAAAATGAATGTGTGTGGCCAATAGTAACGTACTAAGGATGTGGATTCACACTATACGCATTGTGGAGTGTAACAGATCCACTTTCCACATAAACTGCGTAATAATATAAGGTGTTTTGATCCATAGAAGCATGAGTAAGATATCAACCAACTGACCAAACTATGGTTTAAAAATACTGTCTGTCTACCTGTCTTTCTGTCTGTCTCTCTCTCTGTTTGTCGATGTGCGTATCTGTGCATCTGTCAATAAGCCTGTTTGTCTGCCTTTCAGTTTGTCTGTCCGATTCTCTGCCTCTTTCTCAAGTACTGTTTCCATAATCTGAGCAAATTCTCATATCATAAAGTTGAACTGTGCTTTTCCTTGCTGCTTATTGTTATTATTATTATTGGTCATGATATGAGCAAAAGTACTGTCTTGTAGCACTATCACTACTTTTGTAATTCTACATAATATACAACTGGTAACCGGGTCTTAATACAAGCATTGCAGGTGGGACACTATTTAGATAAGATTATGTCACTGACATTTCTAAGCTAATGGTCAACCTAAGCTCTTGCATCAAAATATGTGCTGACCTACGTACGTTTCACTTGTTTTATGTCTATTAGCTGGATGGGCACTACTCTAAAAGTACTAGTTATGTAGGAATTAACAACAGCTTTTGTCAGTTTCATACAGCATGAAAATTTCGGTTAAATTTCGCTGACAACAAAGACAGGGGTTACAACGTGAGGACCGAAAAAAAAAAAGAATCAGCATAGGTTCATAATTGATGATTATGGTTATGACAGGGACAGCCAAAAGGGGCGTCAGAAATGATAGGAGCGGTATTTCTGAATGATGAATGACTATGATGACGATGAAGAACAATGAGGTATTGGAAGAAGGACGAAAACGATGATTATGACGAAGTCAAAGAAGAAGACACAAAAAAAAAGAAGGAAAAGAAGAAGAAGAAGCTGATCATGATGATGGTAACGAAAGAAATGTAGAAAAGATGAAGCAGAAGACAAACAAGCAGAAGAATTAAAAGCTAATGATAATGATCATGATATTCTTAATGAAAACAAAGCAAAGAGATTTACAAGAAGGCCAAGAATAAGAAACACAAAAAGAAGACGAGAGGAGGAAGAAAAGAGGTTTGGCCAACATTAACAATGACAATAACAACAGCAGTAACGACAACAACAACAAAAGCAAGAAAAATGGCCACAAAATGACAAGAATAAAATAGACTTGTATCTTGAGATATTTATCTTAATCTAAAGCACTGCCACCCTTTCTGACTAGAAAACAAAAAATGCAGTAGTTGCAATAAATTTGTAGTAAACTATACCCGCCACTGTTGTATTTGTCGGGGGGAAATTTTCGATAAAAATCAGCAGAAGCAATTATCACTCGTGGGGTAAGCCATTAGACTATCTGTCCTGGATTATATCGTTCTGTGGTCTCTCCCAGGGTTGTAAATTTCTGCGCTAGGGTGTATCTCCTGTGTCGCTTTCTGGCTTATCTTAACAGCCTATGACACGAGCAAACTGCCACAGTGCGGCTTATCTACATTGCAATACAACCGAGGGAGCTTCTGCCACAAGATGAGGGCAACCACCAACTAATCTGTCATGGGAACATGCAGTGTCTAACGTATTTTGACAAAACGCCTCTTTTCTCCCCACACAATTTAATTACTTGCTCAAGTGTTCGACTATAATTTCCCAAAATATTAGAAGACTAAATTTCATCAGTTTATTCATAAAAAAAACTGCATTTTGTTCAATGTATATTACTAGAAGAGAACCCACGGCCTTCATGGAAGATTTTTTAACTACAGGTCAAACCGATATTGCCTGCGATTCAAAGTGTGCGGCAAGCGTGCGCACCTCGATGACGGTATTTTGAGTAATTAAATTGAATGCTACTCAAAGAAAACGTATTCGGTGTTCCAAACGTGTCATTCTATCGAACGTACAATTCGGATCAAACACTCTCGCGAGTTTGCTATCAAATTACTATCTCCTTTTCATAATAACGTCAAACATAGTAAGTTTTTTTTCGGCTTTATTTTGAAGTAGGAACACAGATCTTTATGGAGCTATGTTGTGTGCCAAATTTCATAGGGATACATTCAGCAGTTTCCAAGTCCATAATCCTTTCACGGGTTTTGTTGTAGATTTATAGTATAGACAAGAGAGATAAAACAATCTTTTTTCGGGACAGCCTTTTCAGGGGAATATGCGTTTTATCAAAGAACGTGAGAGATGTCCAAGAAAGGGATGCAAAACGCAGAGAACATCGCGGAAGGGAGGGTAAGCTGGAAGAAAGAGGAAGGAGATCCTGTGGTTTGATAGGTGGGGTGATTTGGGGAGGAAAAAGGGGGTGGTGGGGAGCGTGAGAAAAAAACGTTGAAGTATGTATGTGTCTTACAAAAGATGGGGAGAGAGTGATAGTAAACAGATGGAACAGGAAAGAGAAAGACAGAAAGGGGGAGCGAGAGAGATAGAAAGATATGAACAAGAGAACAACATAATTTGTATATATATAGAGAGAAAAATAGACAAACACCGAGAGAGAGAGAGAGGGAGACAGACAGACAGACAGAGACAGAGACAGAGAGCACAGAATTGAACACATTTGTATCTGTGGGGAGCGAAACGCCTGGGAAATATTGATGTTTATTAAAGAGGTGATTGAAGGATGGAGTGAGTGAGTGAATGAGTGAATAATTGGGCTAGTGAGCGAGTGAGTGATCCGTAAATGAGTGACTGAGTGAGTATTTGAGTGAATGAGTAAATGTATGTGTGAGTGAGTGAATAAGTAATTGAGTGCATTTGAGTGAGTGAGTGAATATATGTGTGAGTGAGTGAGTGAATGAGCGACTGAGTGAGTATTTTAGTGAGTGAGTGAATGTATGTGTGAGTGAATGAGTGACTGAGTGTGTTTGAGTGAGTGAGTGAATAAGTGAGTGAGTATGTAAGTGAAGGATGACTGAGTGAGTGGATGAGTGCGTATGAGTGGATGAGCGAGTGAGTGAGTGAGTGAGTGAATGCGTTTGAGTGAATATGAGTGGGTGAGCGAAATGAGTGAGTGAATAAAGCTCATGAATATGTGAATAGAGAGTAAGGACGTGATAGAATGAGGGAATGCGTCATTAAGTGAGTGAGTGACTTAGGCGAATGAAAGTTAAAAGTTGGCTAAGAGAAGACAACAAATAAGGCACACAAACTGCAGCAACAGCATTGTGAGATGGAAAGTCAATGCTTAGAACAAATGTCAAACAGGCGCTGAAATGCAAATAAACATGCCTGGTGGGAAAGCAAGCGGACAGCCAGAGCTAGAAAAGAATTTGAAAACGAAAGAGAAAGAGAAAAAAAAAGACAATGAGAGAGAAAGAAAGGAAAGAAGAGAAAACATACAAACTGCGTTTATTTTGCTCCTGTAAAATAGTTTTCCAGAGATATACCAATTTCTTATAAAAGAGAAAGAAAGGTGGGGAGAAAAAGAGAGACCGAAATGAAAGAAGGGAATAAGAGAACAAAGATAGAATGCATCTATGTTTGTCCCTTGAAAGTTAGTTCTCGGACAGATGTGAATTTCTTTAGTGAGAGAGAGGAAGAGAGAGAGAGAGAGAGAGAGAGAGAGAGAGCGAGAGGAGAAACTATGTATGTGTATGTGAGTTTGTGTGTATGTGTGTGTGTGTATGTGAGAGAGAGAGAGAGAGAGAGAGAGAGAGGGGGGGGAGCAGAGAAAATAAAAGTTTAATACTGGGTCAATGGAACAATAAGGAAACACTGCAATGAAAACAAGAGCCAAACGAACATCAACGCTGTTCTCTACCCAATAGCAAGGTTTCCAGAGAGTGAAGCGTGAAGGAAATTTTAGAAATCACGTAATAATGATACACACATTTCAGTGATGCACATAACTATATGCACAAATTAGGAGTCCCCAAACAGCAGATATCTAGCAGCTCTATTTACAACTGATTCTCCGCTTAAAATATCTAGAATTCAGCTGCACATGAGCCAGTTTAAAATTACATTAACGAGTTTTCGTCCTCTCTATTATGCTTTCTTCAACCATTCATCTGTCCAACCGTTCACCCATTCATTGGTCTGTCAGTTTGCACTTCCGTTCGTCATTCCTCCCTTTATCCATTCATTCAGGAATCAATCCACGAATCCATAAATTCATCCATCCATCCATCTATCCATCCATCCATCCGTCAGTCCGTCCATCCATTTGTCAGTTCATCCATCCATCTGACAGTCCGTCCATCCACCCATAACTCCACCCACCCATCCATTCATCTATCCATCCATCCATCCATCCATCCATCCAGCTATCCATCCATCCATCCATCCATCCATCCATCCATCCATCCATCCATTCGTCAGTCCGACCATCCATGCATCTATCCATGCATGCATCCATCCATGCATCCATCGATCCATCCATCCATCCATCCATCCATCCATCCATCCATCCATCCATCTATCAAAACCCATAGAAGTCCTTTCCTTTCCTATGCAAAAGACGCAAAAACCTGCTAACGTTAAATAAGTTATTGGGTACGTGTATGACTGTAAGTGTATGTGCTTCTCGTCCACTTCTAGCTCTGTTATCTTAAGACAAATAAGATAACTGTAAGAAAAACAACGAAAACAGGAATAATTTTGTCAGAAGCCGAGGCCACCATCAGTCCTCGCTGCCTGTGGTAAATCCAGTCCACAATCTTGCCATGGTGACATATCTAAATGAAAATGTCCTTCGAGATAAGAGGACCGGGAAAACACATTACAGGTTGTAATAATAAAATCATGTTCTAAGGGGAACGAAATTGCCATCTGGCCTCGTCTGGTCTTGTCTTGACTTCCCCAAGATAGTTTCACTCTTGGCCAAATTTTATTTTCTCACCCATTCAATCACTGATTCATAACTGAGTCCATCCGTCCGTCCACCCACTATCAATTTATCCACCCACTCACCCACCCATCCATCTATCTATCCATCCATCCATCCATTATCCACCCTCTCATCCATCCATCCATCCATCCATCTATCCATCCATCCATCCTTCCATCCATCTAATCACTTATCCATTCACCCTACCAATTTCGTATTCCCTTTTTTTTTCAAGTAATCTAATCAAGATGTCTTTTGCACCCTTTTATACCTCCAATTCTCCAGGAGTCGACAATGCCTTTCATTATTGTAAATGATATTTTTTTCTTTAACCTACCCTATTCAATTATTGATAAACCCGCATTCTCCCACTATCAAGTATAACTGATGCTACCTTTTTGCAAATCGAAAAGAATAAACATTACTATCTAAATACTTTGGACACACTATCTAGAAAACAGCCGGCCACTTATTTATTTACACGCCAAACGGGGCTCGCTTTCCATTTCAAAGCCATTTGCACCCTTATCTTGAAACTGCCAGGTTGCACATGGGTGTAAACTGACGTGATATGCTTGCTGCCCACGTAGCCTCTCCTATCTTCAAGTTCAGCGCGATATGGCTCGACTCTGCCTTAAACAGAAAATCCTTCCTGGCAACACAATAAACCCTGGGCCTGACAATGCTGATATGAAAATTTCAGGCTAGCCAGTAACAGAGGCGTTGAAATAGCCAAAAAGAAAAAGGACATCTTTATTCAGAAGATTTGGAATGCCGTAATGAAAGTGTAGACAAGTAGGATAATGCAAGGATAAAGAAAGTGAAAATGAAGAAAATAAAATGAGTGCTCAAGATAACGCTTGAAGAAAATGATTCTTTACGTTCTTAAATTTCTGGAGCAAGCTCTCATTTCAAATTCCTTTACAGTTTTCTTTCTCATTCTTTTTTTCTCCCCCTGGCCTTCTTCTGACTCATTTTCTCTCTCTCTCTCTCTCTCTCCTCTCTGTTCCTCTATCTATTGACGACTGAATATACTGTTACAGAAATTAAATATTAATGGTTATTATCTACATGGCTACGTCAAGCCGGAGTCATAAAACGGAACAGGTCAAAGGAGAGAAAATGCATTAACGAATGAGTGCTGGGTATTACTATTACGTGTTGATGAAACATTTAAGCAATGAATGTGTATGTATGATACAGGAAAATGAAGATATGTACGTATAATAATGACTATGTGTATATGTATGGATAATGATGACTATGTATGAATGATGTATTATTCTATAAAAATATCGTAAAATATTAAGACGAATTATGACAACTAACTTAATACACTAAAAAAAAACAAACAAAAAAAAACAATAACAAACTGTAGAACTCTATATGTCAAAAATTGAAAAATGTGATGTTAGTGGTCAAATTTTGGTTCCTGTTATATTGATGTGCTCATTTGTCAGATATCTTGTTTGTAATGATGCGTGTTGCTGTAAAACAACCATAATTCTATAAAGCGATTCCAACTTTTAGAGAATAAAGCGCAATATATATAACACTCTATTTTTCTCCTTATTATTATTAACACTACATGACCAATGTATTATCCAATAAGAATGATTAGATAAATGATCTGTTAGTCAGTTTGAAACGAATGACGAACAGACAAAGAATGTAAAGGACTGAAAGGAGAAGTGAGCCATGACTAAGCTTGTGCATGGCTGAGTAAATAACGGAATTAACGAATGAAAGAGTGAGCCAGCGAATGAATGCATGGCCTCAGAAAAATCTCTTTCCTGTGAGCGTGCGGGGCCTCTGTTCCCAGGTGGTTTCTACACCGCCTGATTATTTATGAAGTAATAAAGTCCTCACAGAGAAGCAGTTGCTCTTTCTTTCTTTCCTTCTTTTTTTAACGTCTTCATTTTCAACTCATAGTTCCACTTCATCATCCCTTGTCTCCGTCCGACAGTCCATTGCTCCACCCATTGCCGTTCTGTAATACGTCTTTCCACCTCCTAGTGGAGGTTATCTCCACCCATTGCCTCACTTAACCTATCCACCCATCCATTGCTCCACTCATTGCTCCACCTATATATATTGATCCATTGCTCCATCCATTCGCCATCCATCCATTTATTTCTCCATCAACTCATTTTATCCTCCCATCCACCTCTTTACCCTCTCATCTGAAGTCAGGTTTACCAGATGCTACCATATTAAAAACTGAAAACACCAGTGCTTAAACAACATCTAGCAGATTGGAGTATTTACTATTGTCTTGTTTATTTATTATTGACTATAATTCAGACGACTGGCATTAAATCAACAGCATTCGAACATACGTACGCATTCATGTAAATGTGAATAAACTATTCACTCTTTCAAATCAAGACAGATGTTAGAGAATCTGCCACACGCCTGCGTCTCTATAATATATGTGTGTATGTTTATGTGTATGTATGTATGTATATATGTATGTATGTATGTATGTATGTATGTATGTATGTATGTATGTATGTATGTATGT
>JBCEWB010346709.1:3577-19780 GCA_039654565.1 Peronia peronii | reverse complement strand
GAAGTCTCGAGCAGATTTTTTCTTCCCACAATGTAACCTTTCCGTCCCCCCCCCCCCCCCGCGCACACACACACACACACACGCTTACACCTGCTGTCATCCATTTATTTTGTATCATAGCCTGCTGTGCTTATCTACCTTCATTTAGGACAGAACGCCTTCTTCCTGAACAGCTCTGTTTCCAGAAAATAGACATTTCATTTTGTCATTTCCCTTTCAACACACAGCAAGGAAATGCAGTTTGGAAAGAACGAAGTGCTACAATAGGTTATGGTTTGATTTTGTGGGAAGTTAGTCTACATCTGAATAGACTGAGAACTAATGAAATCGTGATAAAAAGGGCGTTTTGTCAAACCAAGTCCGTCCCCTTCCCCTGCTCATCATCGTCTCTCGCACTGGACCCTCTGCCCCTCTGACCTCAGCGATACTTTCCCCGGTACAGAACAACGAGGGAGGTCATCGGGTCAACGCATTATTCCAATTACTTCCCTTGTACTCATCGTGCAAATGACGTTTGTACTTGGCTCCCCTCTTGGCTTGCATAAGTACCGCGTAACATTAACGGAATCATCAAGGGAGGGTTTGGGTTAGGGCAGCAGCCATGCAGCCCTCAGTATTGTGGACAGGTGAAAGCATCTTATGTCACGGGTAACTCACCGCAGTCTTTATTTAGTGGATGTGATTATAGCACAATACCATCGGATGTAAGCTGGGCCCTCGCATGACTGCCTGACATCATGATCATGACCAGTGTAGCAGCTACATGTAGATCTACGACAGTGGCTATTGTTGTAGCGATTATCTAGACAGCCAGAAGACGAAATAAATCAACTATGCGTGGAGGTAGTAAATTTCTGTCAAAGAATGTCTCAGAGTTTTGCCCCAACGTCAGGAAGGTATTTTGATTAACATGCGTATTTTGTTCATTTATTTATTTATTTTTTTCTCCCGCTTTTTAATGGTGTTATATTTCAATCCTCCAAACTTCAACTTCGTGGCTAACACTGAGAGAACAGGACATTTTTACTGATGTGCCAGTGTTACTGTTAATTGATTTGCCCTCTTGATTGTGTGGCACAGAAGTGTATTCTCAAGTCATTACAATCTTATGCCACTACCAAGCATTCATTAATGGTAGCCTATTGCATTTGATGCACTGGGCTATAGAAGGTTAAAGGATAGAAGCGTTCGTCAGGCAGACACATTTATTTCTTAGCACACAGCCATTGAACAGTAGATTTACTGGCCAAGGCCTACGGTGGACAAAGGCTGATCGGCCCTCGTTTTGGGAATTTTTTGCCATGCTGCAGATATTTGTTCTTGTCCGAGCATTTTCCCTGAAAATACTTGTTTAAGTATTCAGGCTCGGAACGTCAGCATGTACAAAGAGATTCATGGAAGAGAGTGGTTGTTTGACACAATGCCACTGGTGAAGCTCAGGCCAGACGTAATCTATTAGAGACAAAGGGTAATCGGTTACCGCAGTGTAATTTACTGGAGTGTCTATATTTGGATGCATAATAATGTCAGATGGTTTGGGTTTTATATTGGGAGGGGAGAAGGCTGTTTCATGATGGAGAGAGGGGTTGTTGGGGCGGGCTGGGGGCGAGTGGCAGATGAAGTGAGCATGGCTGAGCCAGACAGGGCGGGTCCTGTGTATGTCAGTCCATGTCACTCGGTGTCAGGTATAACGCCAGCCGTCAGTCACTCAGGCTGTTGTTACGGCCATGTTTTTTGGGGGTTTGTTTATTGTGTTTGCTGTTGTCTTTTTCTGAAACTGTTCAGGAAAAGGATATACAGTAGCTCCTGTGTCTCTGTTTCAACATAGATGTAATGCTTTCACATATTAATGAATCATAATGATTATAGAAATAGTCAAGATCAACTTTCCTTGGTCTTCAGAATGAATCTAAAAAACCTTGAGTCGACAATGACTAGTCTCGCTGTTATTGTAGTACTAGACCAAAGTTAGGTATATGTATGACTATTATGACACACGGTGAGGCTGTTGCTGAGATCAACAGTTAAAAAAAAACAACGGAGGGAAGTGAATCTTTCATGTAAATAATGATCCAGTTGGGGCGTTATTTGTTGTTGTTTTTTCTTCCCTTCACTTCCACATAGCTACAGAAACTACATGCAGTTCAGTTGGAAGAGTCGACTGCTGATGTTACCATTTCGAAATGCTGGCAGTCCATGACAGTACACACGTATATAGTAGCCATGGGTCCATTTAGCCCTTATATGATGTCATCTCTCGCCTATTTCAGCCCCCCTTTCCTTCAAATACCATTATCCCCCCCCCCCCGACTGGTTCACCTATCAATCTTTGGTCTCAACCTTTCAGCGTCAAACGTCACCCATAGTCAAAGATAGAAGAGAAATATTAGATGGACTTGGAAGGGGGAGGGAGGGGAGTTTATGCTCCTACCCCCCTTCTCTGTGACCGACTAGATATCTGAGTCAGCAGAATCTCTCGCTCTTTCTCTCTCTCTTTCTCTCTCCCCCCCCTCTCTCTCTCTCTTTCCCCTCAGTCACAGGACTCTCTTGCTGCCTGCTGTGAGACTGACGCCAGGTCGTTCTCTCACAATCTGTGAAAGGTCAAATGTGGCTCTCTTAAGTTATGCTTTTGTGGCCAACAGTGCTGATTTTCTTTGTAGACACAATATACAATAAACACGTGCAAGTTTGCTGTGCAAGATTTTCTTTTTCTCTTTTCTGGTGGGCGAAGTGTGCAGATAATAATGAACAAAGATCTGAATGGGGACATTCTGTAAAGTAGTTTGCAGCATGGTATGCGGCGATCAGTGCCAGAAGTGCGATCTCTGATTCTGGGGAAGGAAAGTGCAAGTCATTGAACTGAAACTATTCCTGTTGTATTTTTCGGAGTGCATACGCAGGGCTGTGACTGCAGTAGTGCTAAGTCTCCCCAGAGCGGAGATAGGGACAGATCAAAGTGGGTGAGGGTCACCCCGGGGAGCAAGAGGTGGGTACCGAGGTCAAATTAATCCGATTGGCTATGCGAGATCCAGGCAGGGTACAGGGACAGGTGGTGATCCATTCATATGATAGGCTTTACCACAGGAGATATTGGATCTATCATTGTTTTATATGTATCTGTAACATGTGTCTCGTATAAAGTCCGACTGGTCTGTTTCCCTTTAAAGGATCGCCTACAGTAGAAATGGATATCGTCTACCAGAAAACAAATGTGATCATGAAACTGTGGCCAGTGTTTATTAATTTAGACATGTTATTTTTATCTCCACCCTTCTTTCTCTCTGTCTTTTTCTCCTTCTCTCTCTCTCTCTGTGTGTGTATGTGTGTGTGCATCCACGTTATATGCGTATATATGTGTCTCCAGTTATCAATCTGTTACGAATACGGTATTTAATTGCTATTTGAGATCTATGGAAATATATAGGGACGGGAAACGCGATGAGAAGACAGTGTATATGGCCAATGCTGAATCAATGGAATATCACATATCAATATTTTACGTTCGCTATATATTTTTACTTTTTACTATATAGACAGCTGCAAGCAATTTCACACTAATAATAGTGTATAAAAGGAATTCGGTTCGTTATCATATGTGCAAAATATGGTGAAAGAAACAACAACATTTAGGTGACTGTTTTTCTTTTGTTATTTGTCTTTCAGCACAATGTTATTTTTGACAGGGAAGCACAGGGTAATTATTTACAAACATGGAAACAAAAAAATAAATGGCTGAAAACGTGGAAGCAAGGACGAGACTGTGCACTGTGTAAATCCCGGGCCCTTGTTCCAATGGCCTTTTTTTTAACACATGGAACTGACGTCGATTTTGAAGTGATACAGTGTTAAGGTGTAAACAGATTTTTAGTGGTGCAAAAGAGAGAGAGAGAGAGAGAGAGAGAGAGAGAGAGAGAGAGGTGGACTGGGACAATTAAATACTTTAAGATCGCAGATCGGCGAAAGACGTGATTTTGCCAGGGCCGTATCCCGGTGGGTGATGGGGTTTACGTGACTAGGAATTCAGACTTGCCGACTGGGCAACATGCAAACTTGGCAGTTCCCTGCCTGCTTATCCTGTCCTGTGTTTGTTTTCTTCCTCGGGAAGGCCAACATTCTTGTCTTGTTGTATCAGCGAGAGGAAGGAGATGATGAGAGAGAGAGAGAGAGAGAGCGGATGTGTGTGTGTGTGGGGGGAGAATAAGAGAGAGACGGGGGAGAGGATGAGAGAGAGAGGAGATAATGAGTAGAGAGAGGGAGATGAGAAGAGAGAGGAGGGGGGGTCAAGATACGGGAGAGGTTGAGAGAAAGTGAGGCGAAGAAAAGGAAGACAGAGTGGGTGAGGTTATGGAAGGTAAGAGAGAGATAACGGGAGAGACAAAGTAATGAAGAAAAAAGGGAATAAGAGAAAGCTGGGCGTAGCAAAGGACAAATTGATTCAGGAATGTGAAGGTGGATGAGATGGAAAGAGAGAAGGTGGGAGTGGGAAAAGACAAAGGCAGATTTTATAGGCTGAGAAAATGGGAAGGAAAAAGAAGTAACGAGCAGAAAGGAGCGTGCTGAGCAAAGAGTTGTGGGGGGGGGGGGGGGGAGAACGGTTGAGGTTAAAGAAAGAAAAGAGGATGAACCGAGGAGAGAGAGAGAGAACTGCATTCTCCGAGAGAGAGAGAGAGGCCTAGGAGATTTGAAATCAGTCGGCAGTGCGGCAGCCATCGGAAGAGGAACTGTGAATTGTGAAATGGCGTCTTCCGTCAAGTTTTAAAACCTTTCGGCATCAAAGTAAATTTCGTGAATTGTGGTGATCATATTATAAGGGACAACATAGTCAATAATGCGGTAATGCCACTAAGCGGAATGTCCAAGTGTCAACAAGGCTGTTACGGATCGTTCCAGCGTATAGGGCCAAAGTCACGAGGTGCCATTCAGCAGCAAGAAAGGGGGGATTATCCGCTAATAACGCCATTATGTTGCGTGCAGTGTTGGCCCAGCTGTGTGGTTGTGCCCCCTTTACCGAGATTGGCAGTAAGTTGTGGACTGGTTAATTCGAGCTCCTCTGGTGAGCCGTACAGTTAATCAAATGGTCGCGTTTCTGAAGTGTAAGGCACTGCACGCGATAGGTTGTGAGAGATTTCATTGAGCCAAGTCACTAAAGATCTTGTTTTTCAACTAGTTTTTCTTCGATCGCTTTGATGTAATGTTGCACTGGTGGTGATTTGTGTGCAGTATTAGTGTTTATGTGTAGTTGAAGAGTGGTTTTCGAAAACTCAGTAAGTCATATTTATTTTTCATTTCTCAGAAATTTTAATGAGAAGAACTTCCCGTATAGTACCTTATTGTGCTACTTTTTGCCACTTGGTATATTATTATTATTTTGCTTCTTGAAGACCACATTTATTATACCTATGTGCATTATCAAAATCAATATGGTTGAACTCCCATTTACTCAATGCGACAAATTCACTTCAAAAGTTGAAAAACCGATTTATCAAGATTTGGAAAATCATTCTTTATATTCATACATTATTTCATTTTAAATTAAATTGTTATTAAGGTTGCTTGTCTAACGGTATCCACTTCTGTCAATCTGTCGGTTCCTCTCAAAATATTATCTTGCCTGCTTTTCTGTAATGCCTACTTACTTGCATTTTTCGCTTTTTATTTATTTATTTATTTTATTTCTCCCGATTGCCATATTTATTCTTTCCTCTCTTTCTCTCTCTCTCTCTCTCACCTTGCTCTCTCGCTCCAACACCGAGGGCAAAATTACATTTATAGCGAAGAACAAAGGAAATTTCCTGTGCACTTAAGTAGTGGTTTACTGTTCTGTGCTGTGTATCTGTGGAAGGTAATGCTATTTGAATCAGCACATTACCATCTCAGTGAAGGCATAATTTTCCTTGTCAAAATCCAACTGAAGTCACATGTCACAGGCGTATCAGAAATCGGCCTCACAAGGCCAGCAAAGGCAATGCAGCTTTTCTCTTATGTTTGTTCTGGGATTCTCTTTATGGCCGACTCCCCCCCCCCCCCCCGTCTTTGCACACTAACCCTCCCCCTTCTCATTTCTCTCCCTCCCGAAAGTCAGCCAAATATTCTTTAGAATCAGACGCACACAATGGCCTAACAACATATTATAACGGGAAGGCGGAACCCATTGTGGGCCCTTTATCGTGACAAGGTCCCTTTGTTTGACAAGCTCATATTTACACCGCTGGTTTAGCTCCTGGCCAACCAGATCTATGTCGCTGGAGCCAAATCCCCTCTCCCCCTCCCTGTCTCGCATTTCATTTTATTCTTTCAGTCCCATTCTCCTTTCTTCCTCCCTCTCCCCTTCACGCCGCCGCCCCTCTCTGCCCCCCCCCCCCCCAAACCCCGGATAACGACAGACTTGCGATTTGAATTCCCCCAGACAGCGGCGATACTATGTTGCAGGCCAGGCTGGGACTGCAGTTCGTCTGAGGTATTTGGACTCTTTGAAAGCACATCACAACGATAGTGGGAGAGACAGTGTGGATCCGTGGAGATCTCGTATGGTCATAGTAGAATAGAATTATAATTCTTGATGAAGGTGCATATACTTGTTTGTTACACACTTTCGTTTGTGGGATTGCAGTCTGATAAATTCCGCAAGTGGACTTTTCAAAAGATGTTTTCATGCTCATTTTTAAAAAAAAAAGATAAGTATTTGTGAGATATTCGTGATAAAGAAAAAAAAGTTCATGGTTACTTATTCCAGCCGACTTTCATTTTCCGAGACATACGCTCGTTGAATTCCGGTTGAATCACCTGTGTGTGCATTAGCTTAAAGGTAAATGGTCTTGAAAGTTATGTAAAAAAATTGTGACTGGTTTTGATTTCTCATATACACTGACATATTATGTGCCTAGTGACGGCTCGAGAGGAAGGCTATAGCTTCTTCCTCAGGCGATGTGTGCATGTAATTTCCTTCTCTCCGAGAAGTCGCCCTGGGTAGCAGTTAAGGGAGGAGCAGGAGGGATGCCAGTCTTTGAAATCTGACAGTATTAAATTACGTTGTGCATGAAGATTTTCCTCCAAGCAGAAGTAGATTACAGTACAAAGAATGCCGCCTCTTCCTGTGGTTATATGCCTCTTTCTTTCTCTGCTTTCGATATTTACGTCTAGATTCGGACTAGTATAGCTCATGTCTATAAGATCCCTATCGTTGGAATAGGTGTGTGTGAGGAGGGGAGGGAGGGAGGGAGGACAGAACGAGTGGCGGGAAGAGAGGAGCAGGAAAAAAAAAGGGGGGGGGGGGAGATGCTGCAGTTTGAAGTGGCACAGAGTGAGTATATAAGACACGTGAGGCAGGGGGAAATCTCACACCATCTTGAGGTGAGGCTCGCGGCTTAATGTCCTTGTGGATGTTCCACGTATCACGATTGCATTGACCTGTATGTGGGTTTCTGGGGGGCTGTAGAACTCTCAGATCGCACGTGTTCGTGCGCACAAAGAAAAAGTCATGATGAAGATATAGAATGAGGGGTAAAGAAAGTGAAGCGGGAAGCATCACATTATACACGGTATGGGATAGATCTAGTACGTAAATATCAATAGTAGTAAATGGTTGAGTGAAAAGTCAAGAAGTGTTTGGCTTATGGTTTCTTACCGCTGTAGATTGATTGTCATCCAAGTAATAGAAAACATTGTCTCTGTATATGACAGGGATGGATAGAATTAGTTCTTTTCAATAGCCTGTGGACTTTCTCAAAGTATATATGTTTGCCCTGAAATTCCCCCCCCCCCTCCCAAATGATGCAAATGTGAGTTGCTGAAAGAGCTGCTGGTGCTGTGGAGTTGTGAACACATCAGCTACGCCACACAATGTGTAATTATCAGAATGAAAAAATGTTTTAGATTTCATGTCCTATATCGCACAAGCCAAGTTTTTGCAGTTCCTACCATACTCGACCGGAAATATTTACGTTTCCCACATTTATGTCTTTCACACAGAGCTGACTGAAGTGAAGAGCGAAACAAGAGCAGAGACACAATGAACTCCGAGACACCGCACACAGTCACTAAGCTGCAAGGGTAAAGGTCAAAGAGGGCGAGATAAACCACCCGTGTCATCAGCGCCAGGCCAGATGGAGGCTGACGTGGCCATTCATCCAGGCGACAGCTGGGCCCCAGGTGAGGCCGGGAAGGTCACCTATATCTACGGTAACCGTCGCCCTGAGCGAGATGCCAGGGCTGTGGCCAAGCTGCAGATGAAAGCCTCCAGGTCATACGACAACGAACTGGGATCCTCAGGCAGGAGAGAAACAGACCTGACCTCCAAGTCAAGAACTCCAAAAGTCAAAGACGACCTGAGTCTGAGCTATGGAAACAAACGGGGGCTATATCCAAATGTTGGGGAAGGTCACGTGGTGCAGACTGTCGGCAAAGCTGTCCCTCCCCCTGCAGAGAGGGAGGGGATGAAAGAGCAGGGAGGGGTGGAAATGTCACAGGCATCTGGCCACAGACAGGAGAAATGGAAGCCTAAGGAGAAAAAGAAATCGTCAGGCAGAAATAGGCGTCGTCGGAGGGCCGCTCACTCACACAGCGAAGAGGAACGAGGGCAGAATGGAAGCGCTGAATTCTCCAGTCCTGTAGATCCAACTCCCATAGACTTGACTGTCAGACCAGTTCCTGTTCAATTCCATTTGAAAGATGACCAACTGACCCCATCAGGACCAACAGCTCACAACAAACGACCAATAACACTTTCATCACCATCCTCATCATCCGCCAAAGACAGCAAACCTTCATCACTGGTCATTCTGGAGGTCAAAGATGGACCCACCTTCTACTACAAACCCTCCGATCGCATGGTCTCAGATTCTGGTGTGAGCGATGACTCGGGCATTCTGTCCCTCACTTCTCAGGGCACGGATAGTTCTGGCCTCGGCAGGCAGTCGGAAATTTTGTCATCTTCAGACATGTCCGGTAGAGGATTGTCTTCCACTTCCAGCATTGTCCTATCCAAATATTCGTCCATTGGATCATCGGTTGATGGATCGCTCTTCAGTCCGTTTCGGAGAAAATCGTCCACAGGAAGTGCCTCACTGAGTCATGCAGGGGCGGAAGGGACGGCCTCCTCAGTGGAGGGATCTCCCAAACCAAGACGAGCACATACTCAGTTACCACGGCCTGTGGGCTTGAGAAAGCCTGATCTCTCCGTTTTGAACACTCCGCCCCGTAGCCGGGCTAACACTGTCGAAGATGAGCAGGCCGCCCCTGTGCCCAGGGCTTCCAGCAAAGAGCGGGGTGTGGTGATGAAGGAGAAAAGCTTGGAACTTGAGGATGCCAGTGTGGCGCCTGCAACACTGGCCCTCTCTCCAACTCTAACTATGCCGCCACTCCTGGCTGAATCACCGCCCATATTCTCTCAAACACCTGTCTCTGTGGACACTCACGGCATTGACACAGAGAATGTGAAACAGACACCTGGGATAGCAGCTGCAGCACGAGATGTCAGTGCCAATTCCAGCCATGATCTGTCCGCCCAACCACAACCCGTGCCAGTCACAGACTCTGTGCCAGCCGGGCCGTCATTCGAACAGCCTGGGTTTGATTCCTCTGGATTTGAAAATACCAGTGAGATTTTACAGCAGAGGGCGGGGGTGAAACACGATGACATTGTGGTGGGGCCCAGACGGCCCAATAGCATGATGATGTACAATAACTTTGATGAGATGCCTGTCGGCCCTAGACAAGATATGACTTCTGTGAAGTATGACAGTTTTGTGGGTGCTGAGCAGTCGCAGATGCCCAGGAGGCAGACCCCCACTGGTCCAGCCCTGCTGTCTCTCAGCACAGACGATGTGTCTAACGGCCAGCCCATCCTGTCCCTGAAAAGCGTCGACGATACTTCAAGGGATGGAGCCTCTGGACAACAAGATTCTGCAGGATGGATTGACAGAGATAGATCAGAAAAGGCCAAAGCTGGTCAAGCCATGCAAGTCACAGCGTCTCATGGTTTCCTAGTCAGTGATAGCAAAGGAGACAGCCATGCTTCTCCTGATCACGCTAGAACATCAGATTCCAGTGTGTGCAATTCTGTGGTGGAGAGTCCAGCCGAAGGCAGTGTCAGACCGAGAGATCGAAAGTCTGGCCTTCAGAAGATGAAATGGACTAAGAGAGATGATCCATCCACAGCTGCTGCATCTGGTTCAGCCTCAGACATTTCCAGACCTCCAGTGTCCGATATCAGCCTGAGAATCGCTGTGGATGAGGCCACCTACAACACCAAATCACTGGACAGAAACCTGAGGACGGCAGGTCCGAGCAAAGTGAAGACAAAGTCGGCCACCTCTAACCCTGCCAGGCAGCTGCACAGTCCAAAGACTAAATCATCCAGTTCGATACCGACCAGAAAACAGCCCACCAACCCCAAACTGCACATGCTGTCCAACATCCCCGTTCCTATCTGTCATGATCCGCCAGCCAAGCGAAACAGCTATCACAAACCACAGCCTTTATCTGAGGCAGCAGAAACAACTGTGCCTTCATCTCAAAGAGAAACATCTCCACGTGACAGCCAACAATCTTCGCCCAAGAAAGCTGGACGGCCTGGGGCTGTAGAAGAGACAGTTGCACGTTCGTCACTTGTGGAGACAAAATCTGCACCACATGAATTGTCTCACAGCTCGGCAGCCAAAAGTCACACCGTAGCCACTTGTGAAACAGAAGTATCTGCCAAAGACATAATTACCACAGATGAAGCAATGCTGATCTCTGAAACAAAAGAGCCTAAACTAGTCCGCAATCGCAACGACTCTGAGGAAGCTGATGATACGCTCAGAGAACTGGCGACACCTAAGACAGACAGATATCACACGGCTACCCAACTTCCTTCTACACAGACCACTCAGGCGGAACAAAACTTGATTGATCAGGTGACTGAAGATTCGGCCTCTCCCGCACCTGTCAAAAAACGGCTTCATCGGTCAGCAGAACATCTGGTCGGAGATGCCAAGCTTTCCATCTTCAACTCATCTGACAACATTCAAATTTTCGACCCTGCAAGCCCTTCGGACAAGCGGATCTTCAAAGATTCCAGTAAGGGAGAGAAGTCAGGCGGGGACAAGATCAGCCCTCTCAAAAAGAGCCAGGGTCTGGCTCGGATTGGCATCATGCGGCGAGGCTCAGACCGCACGGAGATGTGCAGGCGAGGCTCGGAGAGGACGATTGTCCCCATCTGTCGCAACGACCCCAGTGTGGAGGATCTGAAGAAAGCAACCAGTCTGAAGGAGCTTTGTCACTCTGTGGCTTCACTTTTGAACATTGGTGAGTACAGGCAACATATCATTCTATCCACCACACTCCTCTCTCTCCCCAGAGTGTTACAATCATAGTGTCTTGTCTTACTTTCATTCAAACTTTAAGTAATTCCCCACAGCATCAGCTCCACCTGTCAGTGCAGCCTTCCTCTCCCAATACAGCCAGCCCACCTATTACATGTACTTACCTGCCTATGGATCTACTATTCATCTTCATGGCATCCACCCAGACACCCATCCACTCATCCTCTCAGTCCATCTGATATTATCCACTCAGCCTCCTCCCCCACCCGCCCGCCTCCAGTCATCCTCTCTGTCTGTCTATCCCTCATCTTTTCATCTTTTTAAAACCCTGTCTTTCAGAGTCCTATTTCAGTCAACAACGTAATGAATGAGAGAGTGCAATCATATTTTACCCTAGCTAGCTCATGTAAGCACTCGCAATCACTTTTTAAGCAACATTTTCAGCAATTCAGTTGCGAGCGCTAAAGACAGAAAGTGCCGTCGGTAAAATTATGCAAGCGATTGAACTAAAGTCTGCCCCATTACCATCTTCGGTCTTCGGCGTGGTTACAAATCTCGTCCCAAATTTTCATAGTTTATTTATTTTTTTTTCTATCCAGAGACTTTCACCATGTAGACCACAAGCAACCAGTCGCTGGTGTCCAGTGACCTAGACACACACGCACGTACCAGTCAAGTATGACAAACGAACAGTCTCCTGCCCTGGCCATTGCCCGTCCCTCCTTGCACCCCCCCCCCCCCACACACACAATTCACATCCCTCGCCCTCCTCCTGTGTCCCCGTCACCCAGAGGCAGACAAGAACAGAGCGAAACTGCGATATTTTAGAGGTCTGGTCGAATGTGATCTAGACATTCCTCTGTTAATTAACATTAACATCTATGGCGCGGTTGAAACCAGCCTCCAGCTTTTACAAAGACTGAAGTGAGATTTCATCAGATAATTATGTGTGCACTTAGTGACATAGCAAAATGCCATAACCTTTCTGCAACTGTAATTAAAAGATATTTGCTTAGAACCAGGCAGTCTGGAACACTTTCTAGAAAAAAAACCTAGATTAAAATTGATTGGCTGCAAGATCCAGAGTATTGATTAAGACCTCATTTCCTTCCTGTGTAGAAATTGGTAGCATTTTTTTTTTTTTTTTTTGCCATACCAAGGAAAAGGGGCTTCCTAAGGAATAGGATAGTATTGAGGATTGTCATTAATATACATGTAGTGCAGTCTAAGTTTTACAATGCTTTCTCAAGCCAGACCACATCATAAAAAGAACATTGAAAATACCATTATGAAAGTTATTCGTAACGAACGATAAGTCAGTGGCTTCATCGGTGAATAGCACAAAACTTTTTATGGATCGGCACAGTGTACTGTAAACAGCCATCATATTATGACACACCCTTCCCTTTGCCTTCCTCCTCCCTGGGGCAATGTCCTAATGGAGGACTGGTCAGTAAAGTCTAGATCAGCCCAGCCCATGTCTATGGTCCAGCAACATTCAATGACGCAGCACTGCGGTTTTTATATGTCTACCATTAAGACATAATGGGTAGTTTAATGATCGTTAGTCTGTATTGAAATACGTACTTATGTAGGCCTATTTCTCCTAGGCTAGTGACCAAATCCATGTTCACCACTCATGTTGATGTGATAGGATTGTTTCTTTCACGAAAACAATGTGTTGCCTTTGATCTTCGCCGTAGCATTAGACAAGTGTATGAGTGTGTTGGTGTAACAATGACATCCTTACCCATGTGTAGTAGCAGTGAATGAATGTATCCATGAATAGTTGATTCATTTACTTTGGCAGCCCAAATGTACACGTTACATTTAAAGTGTAAGTGCGAAAATACAAAAGTTCCGGGAACATTTGAGTTCATTTTCTGAGCCCGTGTCAGTTTTTTTTTTTTTTTTTAAATAAAATAAAACGTAAGTCCTCGATTAGGCAAGAGTATATAATAATGTTTTATCAATTAACTCATGGTGTTGATAATGTCTTAAGTTTGCGTATGGAGAATAACGTAAAGGTCTCAGAGGTGGAAAGTAGTTATATTCGAAACAACAGTATTGCTCTCGTCTGACGAGCGTTACATGCACAGAAAATCAAATTTCACAGGAGAAAAACAAAATAAAACCAACGCAATAAAGTTTCAATCTGTTATTCAACAAATAGTAATTCATATACAAAATAAATAAATAAATAAATACATGAATACATAAATAAATAAATAAGTAAATAAATACATAGAATAATTATCTTTCAGTATACAGACATGGAATCAAGAACGAAAAATGCGTCCAGACCTCGGGAATTTGAATCTAACAAAACCGTTATTTGACCTAGATGTGCATCTGCGACGTTCTGTCAGAAGAGGTCAGGATACTCTTAGGGTTGAGGAAAGGGATTGTGTAGCAAGAAAGGTGTTTTGTTAGTTGATTTTGCATTTAACGCAGTAATGGTACGGTCATGGCTACAAAGCTCACCATGGGGCTGGAGTGTTCACAGGGATCTTCACGTTTTGTCGTATTGGAACATTGGGGAGGGGGGTGGGGGGGGGGGGGGTCAGTTGTCTCACCAGGTGTACAGTGGATTCTGTAGCAGATTTATGTCATACTCTGACCACGGAACATTTGAGATTATCTGTCATCTTTGATCACTATGATACTCTCACCTCATAATGTACTCCTTGGGGTCACTTCGCTTTTGATCTTTTTTTTTTTTTAAAGAGGATTTCGGGGGTGAGTTTGGGGAGGGGGGGGGGGGGGCAAAGGAGATATTAACCTGACCTTGACAGCTCGGGTCAGCTTTTACCACACTGCGCCCGGACATCGGGTCATCTCTGTAAGTTTTTTTAGAATATGTCCGAAGGCTGCTGACCTTACTGGAAGTAATTAATTGATGACACGCGTGTGGTAGTGACGGACGCAGTCATCAGTCAGGCAGGCAGGATCCTCTACCAACCACCCATCTCACCAACACTTACGATGTTTCTCTGACACGCTAAACCAAAGCACTGACATGTGTGTTGGGACTCAAGTCTACCCTCTAGCAAGCAGTGGTGAATTTGCCCCTTCCCACTAGTATAGCTTCTAACCTGGTCTCAGCGACGTAGGGTATCTTGAACCATTGACTTGCATTCCTTGGGACGATTTCATGAGAGGCATATTATGCTAGTGTTGCAATCATTCAGCAAACTCTGGCTTTGATAAACATTCATCACCTGGGGCAGATAAGCCTTTTGTATGGGCTTCGCACGGGACATCTGAATGCAAAGCCACAAGACGCGAGCTTTGCCAGCATGTTGGTAAGCACATCTTAGGTAGCGGATTTGTACACCGTGACGGAGGATATACTTGTTTTATGAATTCGTATGTGCAAATTAAGAGGGAACACATAGCCATTATCAATATCTAGGTTGTGAAATCATTTGCGGCATCATACTGATATAGATTTAGAGAATTGATATGGTGATATCGGAGAACGCTAACCTGGAACAGCCGTATTAGTATCAAATACCGACAGTTCTGTGGAAATTGCAATTTATCTCCATCTTTTGGGTCTCTGTTATCTTCTTCATTACGAAACCGGTAAGGTTTGATCAGTCTGCAGAACTGTGTGAGAAAAGGTCTCCCCACTGTGCCCGGTCTGAACCCGGAGTGAGTGTAAGTACATCACTGTCACAGCGAAAAGCCGCTATCACTCTCATTTCTTATTTGTGTGCCAGTGTTACTTTGGAAGACTTCGCTCCATTTCCGAGGGAACAGAGAAATATTCCATTTTCATGCTGAACAGGATAGGTTCCTGATAGAGGAAAGGTGGGAGCCTCCTCTTTTATCTAACAGGCATGCGGCTTAAAGGTGAGCGCTCGCTGTGGGACTCGAGGTTGACATTCCCTGCCCCATCTGTGAGCTGTGTTGCCTAGATTACCTTGGTCTGTTGCAGTATTGAGATCGACACAGAGGTAACAGCTTGCAACGTGCAAGTGAAAAAAATATGTGGTCTGACGGGTGGCTGGCTGAGTGACTCCGTCGATATTCGATAACAAATTATTATTAAACTATTAGCCGTTCACCGATCCGTTGTATTGTGTAACAGCGGTGGGGTGGATGGTGTTCCTGAGCTTGTTGTGGGGATGTTGATCACATCGTCCGGCGTGAGTGCTTCAGTAGTGAGCTTTGTGGTCATGCTGTGAATAACATTCCTGGTATCAGGAGATATTTGCGGAGTAAGAGACTTGCGCAACGCCGGCATGGAAGACAGTGATAGGACATCAGAGACAGGCATTAGTAACTATAATAACAACAACAACAATAACAACAACGAAAGATGGATATTGACTGGGCAAAAAGGTAAGTGGATGTCCTCCGCAGTTGGTATATCATAAGAGTTCAAATGTAGTTATCTCATCAGTGTGCCATAGCTAAAATTATCTATGTGCCCAGGCAATTTGAAACCTGTGCTTGTCCTGCAGAATTACTAGACAGCCCCGGTCCAAGAAATAATTTACGAATTGGAGAAGCGGGATGCATTATAGATTTGGTAAATACTTCACACAGTGTGTTTGTTGTACGTTCCTATAAAACACTGCCTCTGCCGGCCGAAAGGCTACCCTAGCTCTGGCTATGAGATATTGGTGTCCGTAGCAATTTCAGCTTCTGTCCTAGAGCAGAATGACAACAGCGGTAACCACAAACGGTGCAGGAGATAACATATTGTTATCGACAGTTATCTCATAAATACAGATATACGCATGGACAGGTTTGATGGTATTTATTTTATATGCAGGAGATGAGGGTCTGAGATACTTAAATCGATTGATACAACAACATAATGTGTGATGCATTGTGTCTACCAACTGATCCAGTCAGCTGTCAGGTTTAGGGCGGTCAAAAAAAAAGA
>JBCEWB010346601.1:0-21438 GCA_039654565.1 Peronia peronii | reverse complement strand
GACCACTTGACCCACTCAACAAGTTAGGCACTGACCAGCGACCAAGCTATAGAGAGCAGAAGTGAGCTATAATTGCTTTGAATGAAAGCCAAAGTGGCCTAAGTATTTATTAGTTTATATATCAGATAGCTTTCTTTTGCTCTCACTGTATGCTTCCACTAGATCACTTGTATATATTTCTTTGTAGTCACTGCTGCCCCGTGAATGTCAGCCGGTCTGATCTAATAACAATAATTTAAGTCCATGTGGTTAGAGGGATGATCGCTTGCATTTTACACCGAGATTCTATAGCAAGAACGAAAATACACCCCTATGTGAAGTGATTTGGTCCAAGCAGTTATATTTAGTTATGAACACATCTGTAATGGAAATAGTCTGAGTGACGAGGGGTGATAAAATTGATACCCATAATATGAAATTGACGTCTTTATGAGTACAACCCTTTCTCCTACCATTGGCTCATTGCAAACATCATATGTGAAGAAAGGGTGGAGTTAGGGAGGGATTAAAGGGAGACATTGGTTCAGTAAGTGGTCTGATGTGGGCCTGCACTGTGTCACTCCGAAACTGATAGGGCTTTACAAGTCCGCCGTGAGACGCGCAGCCTCGTAGTACAGAGGTGCGCGGAATCATATGACGTCACACGTCAATGGCGTAGAGAGCTGGTGAAAGAAAACGCAGAACCGCAAGTCGTGTTATTTTGCAAAACAAACACATTAACGGTGATGTTTTCGCGAAAATAACACTGCTAACATATTTTTGGCTACTAGAATTTATTATTTTACAACAAATAGCATAGGTTGTCCGTGACGTTGCACTACCCCTTTAAGCTCTGAAAATAAGTTCTCTGCAATAGACTTATGATCCCAAAAGCATTCAGATTATAATGAGTAAATCAAGTTTGGTCAGGATACCTTTTTGCTCTTCCTTGGACACCTCCTTCTTCCTCAAATTCCAAAAGAGCCTGTTTAAAAGCTAGCATGGCGTGAGTGGCTGGAGTAAATCTAAACTGACTTGTTTTATCCAGCTGTTTGACTTGGTCATATAGATCCAAACTCAAGCTGCGTGAATTACCTAGGAAAAAAACAATAATACATTCACAAAAATCAAGTCTTCAAACCTAAATAAGTAATAAGTACGAGTTATCTTTAAAAAAAATCTATTCAAAATGTATTTAAAAGAGAACATAAAAATAACATGACATATGTCTTGCGCCCGCGGCAAATGAGTCGGAAGTAGAGCCAGATGATTTCGAGTTACAGTTGTTTTTTTACCATATTTTGCTACTTTCCGACTATGATACCAAAGTTTTTGTTTTCAGGTTAAAAACGGTTAAATTGTTGTTTTGTGAAAATAAAAAAATTTTTAGTATCTTAGTCGGAAAGTAGTTAAAAACTACCGAAAACGGCTGTGGATCTTTACTGCTCCACGCGACTTCCGACTCATTTCCCCTGGTCGCAAGACATATTTCTTAAAAAAAAAAAAATGAAAAAACTGCACCTTATCAGCTGTTTGACCATTCTATTTTCTTGCTCAATGTGCACTGAGTGGACTTTTGATCAATCTCCAGAGCATGACAGGAAACTTTTAAGTTTTCTTTGGTTTAAGGATGAAGTATTTCTTGAAGTGCAAGGCTTTTCTAAGTAGTACAAGTAAAGAAATTTTCCAGCGTTTTCAGACCATTCAGGAATGCTCAAATATTTGTGCTGCTAAGTCTAACAATCACTATGTATTTCCTAGTGTCTGAAGTTTAGATATCAAAAATACACAATTTGTGAGTTTTAATGGGAAAAAAAGGGAATAAATATGTAAATTTTGTTCTATGTAACTAGCTGTATATTCAGTTTTAGGCAGATTTCATAGAACAATCAGACTATTTCATGTTTCTGGACGATTACCTTGACAGTTATCTATCACATCATTTCTGGCAACCACGAATGCAAATCCTGGTACACCCTGCAGACATTTGTTGGCTGAGCTGACCATAATATCTACACAGCTTTTCTCAAGGTCCAAAGGTATTGCTCCAAAACTGCTGACTGCATCCACCAGGTAGATAGTATCTGGATAAAGACCATTAAACAGACGAAACATTTACAATTCTTGGAAAATAGTGGAGACAGTTTTCCATTAGCATTTTCACTTTTCTTTGCTAGACACAACAGTTTTAGAACAAGAAAAAGTAGCCTACACTACAAGAACAAAAACAATGAAATTTCATTGTTCAAAGAAAATTCTTCTTTTGCCTTAATCATTTTCTCAGTTTTTTTCTGCAAATTAAGATTTCAAGTCAGAGGAAAAAAATTGACTTTTTGCCTTCTTTACAATGCTTGCAACAACTGTCCTTGTGTTTGGCAGAGAAAAGTGCCAGTAGTTTGGTGTGATGAAAACAAGTCCCTATTATAATATAAGTTATAGCTATATGCGTACTGATATATATTTATTTTACCTTTCACAACAAAGTGACTACTGACAGACTTGCCAATAAAGGAGAAAGGAACTATACTTGAAGTATTTCTGGAGCTAAATAGGTCATTAAAGCAACGTTAAAAGAGATTGTTAGAAGCGGTCAAAGGATATAACGTCTTTCAAAAATGCTAAACAGAAGTTTTAAGCAGCATAAAAAATAAAAAATTTTGTTTAAAAAGTTACATTCACTGAATTGTGTTGATTTCCAAGGATGAAAAGACAGATTGACCATGAAATCATGCAAAGCATATCAGCACTATTGAATGCAGCTAACACTGAAATGTAGTGTTATATATGTCAGTATGATTAACAAAAATTATTGCTAATCATACTGACATATAATATATAACACTACATTTCAGTTAGTTGTATTCAATGGTGCTGATGTGTAATAATGGTTTCATTATATTCATTTAAGGATACACAATGAATGGCCATGTTTTAATACCTTGAATGGTAAGCAATTCTTACAAAAGTAAAAATACTAAAAGACATGAGAAGTACCAGTTCTCATTATATAAATATTGTGACAAAGTCACAGTCTCATGAAACCACTACCTCAGCAAACAATGCAGCCTCAGTCACACAAATGACAGCTACAACAATGGCCAAAAGTTATCTTTGATATATGCATAGGTTAATTTACACTTTAACAGCCAAAGGATTTCTGTTCAAACACTTTTCAAGATTACTACAGCTGTAAAGCAACTGTAGAAACACCTTGAATAACTTAGATGAGACAGAGAAATTTATGTTTCACCATAACTGTTCAAACTGTTTATGCTTCTTAAATGGAGTGAATGATAAGTTTATGACAATGTTATGTTTATTCATATGCCATTTCTAGAATCCCTAGCAAAACAATCAGCTCAGAAAATTATTCCAATAGATTAACCTCAATAGAATCTCAAACGCTGGTAAATGTTCAAAATCCATTGAAACTCAATACAAACCTGGATTAATGTCTTTGACAATGTTCCCCACCTCAGTCACAGGATTGATCACCCCTGAGCTGGTCTCAGAATGGACAATGGCCACCACATCATAACGTGTGCGTCCACTAAGAGCATCCTCAACAACATCAGCTTCGACTGCCCTGTCCTCTCTGAAGCTTTGGACATCAAACTCAATACCTGCAGATTCACATATCTTAGCCATCCTCTTTCCATATGCACCATTTTCTATGACTAAAGCCTGGGAAAAAAAAAAGACAAATAATGCACATTATTATCATTAAATAGATGTTCGTTTTTACACATAATTTTTTTTTAAAAGTTCACATCATTATATATTAACACCATGAAACAAGAGAAAGAAAAATCAATATGAGCAAATGATTCTTGACAAAATGACATTTCATAAATTCCTAGTCTATCCTCTTGAAAATCTGTGTATTTCAGAAACATTAAGGGACATGTCCATTTATTCCCCTAAAATAATAGGCACATTCATTTTTCCAAGCTTTACTTTTTTCCTGCTATTTAGATTCAGACATATATAAAATTGAAGTAACTATTCATTTATACCTTGTCAATTAGCCAGTACCTAACAATCAGTGACAGCAAGAAGGTCTATTTTCCAAATCAATATGGCATTTGACTTTCCTGAATAATTCAAAAATGAATTCATCAATTTAATGTATTGCTTATTTCTTTACTTTTACAACAATGCATTTTTTGACAAAACAAATGACATTACTCACAAATTTAAATTTCTTGTTCATATTTTATCCAAGTAAAAATTTAATGATTAACAATCTGATGAATGTTTTCAGAAGTTAGGGTATAATCTGAGATAATCACCCACAGGAGGTTGAGTGAAAGGCGTAAAGAGACCCTAACCGACATCGTTCCTTACTGTGAGTTAATTTTTTGGTTCTTTTTTTTTTTTTTCTAAATGAATAATGTTTGTTCAATTCATATAAAGCTAAAGATGCTGTTCATAACCTGACAGTACCAACCTTTGCACCCTCTTTGGGTACTGCTGTTTGAAATGAGGCATCAATTGCAAAAGTGCCACTCCCTTGAATAGGTATACAGCTGAATTTGTCATTTGACACACCTGGACAATGTTAAAACAGACTACATGTATACTGAATTGATATGGATATGTGACAGGACTTTCTGACAAATAACATCCTAAAATCCCCCATAAACACACAAAAAAAAGTGTCAATAAGCACTTCTTCCTTGTTTACCTAATACAGTGGTCTCCACCAAAGAACCCTGGTCGCTGGGAGACAAAAAAAGCCGGCTCTTAGACAGACCAGTTCTTGGTGGATTGAAAAGTTACGCAACCCGCTCTGACCACAGGTTGTCTTCACTACTATGATTAATTGATCGTTACTTTCAGTTAAGGATTTATTTATGCAAATAAGTACAGCCTTCTTCCCTGTGTATATGTTGTAATTAAATCTAGCAATTTCTGATCTTTCCTCGCATAGAACTACATCAATAATGCCCAGCATTTAAACGTTGATGAGTTTTCACATAGCGACATCATTGTTTAATGAAGACATCATTTTGCTTATGTTACCCTACAAATAATCGCAAAAGTGATTCAAGTGTTTACAGAAAGCTACATCGACAGAAGTAGCAAAACAACTTACCAGTCAGGAGGCTAAACTTATTCTTCCTTATCCACAGAGCTAATCACAAGTTTAGTAGTTGTCCCACGTGTTGTTTGAACAAAAAATGCATACATGCTTGTCCATGTGTGCTTTATGCATCACACATCAACCATCACTTCCACTCCTTTGTCTCCCTGTTCTCTCTACCCCCGTCCGTCCCCATTTTTCTGCACATCTAGTACTCTGCGTTTCTCTCAAATGGATAATATGACGTGAAATTACACCATAAGCACACGTCTGTCTTGCCTAATACTGGGCTCTTAGGCGGCTTTTTATTTGGGAGCAGGTTCTTTGAGAAAAAATTCTGTTTCACAGCAGAGGCGGGTTCTAAGGCAGACCAGGCTCTTTGGCAGGGGGTTCTTAAGCGGAGACCACTGTATCATTTTCACAATGCGCTCCTTCATGCTAGACTCTGTTATTTCATCTTTGCTTTCACAAATCAAATACGTATCTAGAATTTGCTAGCAATATGTTACATCCAATGATTCCTTTCACTGAACCATTTAAATATCAACTGATAATATCTGTCTGACTAGAAGATTCGAAGTAGCATCTTTTATGTGTACAACGTCCAATCAAAGTATCTCAATTTCTGAGTGTCTGTTTACCATAAGTCTCATTTACAAATTCCTTCCTGTGACAAAAACTAAACAAATGAACCTTCTGAACAAGATATTCAATCGATAATAAATGCAATAGTAATGCTGTTTATCCTGCAACATGCATTTGAGAACCAAATGGTAGTTACCTGCAATTTCCAACAACCTTTTTCTAATAAATTTGATACATTCTATGAACTCTTTGTCTCTGGAACCCACATCTCGCAACATAGCCTCCTTCACACTCAAGGTAACACCAAGGGGTCCTGGTGTGAACAGTTTCTTGTCTGGAATGTGATAAAAACAGAGTTAATGTTGTTGAATGCTCTACAAAAACTTCTGATAAATAAAAATCTCCGGGAAGAATACAAAATTATTTCAGGTTTTACAACAGTAAAATTACAAACTGCTGTTATGATTTAAAGAACAATAGTGATATATATCATCTTGTCTTACAAAATGAGCTATTCTGAGGTTCATCACTCACACATGGATTTGTTTCTATGGTTTACCATTGAAAGTTCATCACTCATCAAGAGCCATCTGCCATGCACAGAGCAGGTGTAAGTGACAATCCCTTGAGAGTCAAGTGACCGGTCTTGAAATACTCATAAGTAAATAATGGCAGCCATTTCCATTACATACATGTACATGGAATGCCATTCAAATTCCACTGGAAATTTGGAATTTTCAACTTGACAGTTATTTGCTGGACCTTTTGAGATGAAGCCTTTTTTTTCCAAAAACAATTTCTATGTCCTTTTTTTTTTTTTTCAAAACCAATCTCCAAATAATCCTCTACATAATAGCATTTTGGAATATCTTTTCAATCATATCAAGGCACGTTCAACTTTGTGGCTTATTAACTGATAATTTTAATCACTCTACTGTCTGACGTCTCGCTAAACTCTATTTAGATAAGAAATGTATCATCCAACTATTAACACTTCAAAGAAGAGTTTCATACATCATTTTTAAAATTCATATAATTAATGCTACTTTAGGCTGCATTCACGCTCAAGTTCGCTGAGGAATAAAAAACATACAAAACATTATACTGACTGATTTGATACTGTTGGGAAAACAATGCTATTATTATAACAGATCTAGGACTATCTCTAGACTCTATATGATGTTCTATTTTTTTTTTAAATTTTAAAGACTACAAACTAATCTTGATCTAGATCATTACCTTGATCTAGATGTAATGCTTATTGTTTTCTGCTAATGAATCCCTTGATTTATCATTGTAATAAATTGTATTGCCTGCACAAATATAGATCTAGATTCTAGATAAAGAGATCTAGATCTAGATCAAGATCTAGATACTTAGCCTTTACTTGAAAAGTGCCTTATTACATAAAATCTAATAAGATCTACCTTGGCCTTTATGTCTAATATTGGAAGTGGAGATCGTCCTGGCCATCTGTGACTGGACTGCATTTTGTTGACGTAGCTTTGCCGTTAGATCTACCTTGCGCGACGTCTGTAACTGTTGTACTTCAGTCTGCCTTTGTGAAAAGTGACACAAGCATCCACGGACAGACGACAATCTTGACAAAGATATCCGCGCAGCCATGTGAACAGCTTACCAGAAGCACGTGGTTTACCCGATTTAGACAGGCCTGAAGGGAAAAGCCACCACTGTTTTGCCAAGGAATAGAGTCCAAGCGACTACTAGATCTACACTAATGGAAACACACAAGATATCTGGTGAACCATGGGCCAACTTGTTTTCTCACTGTGTGAGGTCCAGCCCTACCGAGTTTGCCCGAACTATCGATTCACCGCAGGTCATGTGATTTGTCACATGATCATACCTACCATGAAGATTGACCGCATTCTGCTAGACTACTGTTTCATGAAGTTACTGAAGCTCCACTGCGCTATTTAGAATAAGCAGAGATCTTTCTTCAACAGTGACATAGCAAATTATATGACAGTTCACAAATGATGGCATTTATTGTTTATCCAGAACTCATCGCACACTGACTTAAACCTACTTCACAGTTCCTTCTTATTATTAAATCTACCTAAAACTGTATATAATTTTTCTAAAAACAAATTCAAAATTAATACAGTAAGACCTACATTAAGTGTTCTATGAAAGTTAAAATTAGAAACTGCTTTTCCTTAGGTTCGATCAGCTTTTTCAGGTAAAACATTGTCCTTTTGTGGCCAGATTATAATAGAATTTTGACAGCAAGATAAACCTAGATCTAGATTCAAGCCATTTTTCGAAATACAAGTTCTAACCAGCAACTTCTTGTCGCATGAGAGAGATGGATTTCCTATAGTTGCTTGTTACAGTTTAGTTATCTTGAATTGTTTGTTTATACTGTTCACACATTTAGTTTAAGTTATATACATGTGCACATTGACACATAGTAAGATTATCTTTTGTAAAGGTATGGACCTTACAACTGTGTCATGATAATGAAAACATTAGGCGCGTCTTTTAATTACCTGCTGCTCTTACATAAAATTCTGTTCATCAATAGGCCTTATTCCAAGAGTGCCAGCTGTTTGGCTTATGGTGAAAAAGATGCTAAAATACCCATATGGTAGGCTAATCTCAATCAAATTGCCAAATTAATTGCTCACACGTGTGTTTGTTTGTTTGTTTTGCTTCTTTTTGTTTGTTTCTTGTTTTGTTTTTATTTATTTGTTTGTTTGTCTTGTTGTTGTTGTTTTCTTTTTTTTTTACACAATAAACCCATAGTAAGTTTTTACAAAAATATTTTACTTTATTTTTGTTTTTTTATTATTGTTATTGTGTTGTTTTTTTTTTTTTTGGTGTTTTTTTTGTGTGAAGGACTTCGACAAAGATAATTTCTGAAATAAAAATAAAAGTATATTGTAGTACTGAATGTAGCAAACTGCTATTCGGGCTTTGGTATGTTTACATATGAGATTCTCAGTTTAAATTGAGCCATGAAATCAACTGTTGACTTGTCTATGCCTTTATCTCAGTGTCCGTCTCTCCTCTATCTGTCTACCTGTCTGTCTGTCTGCCTGTGTATCTGCCTGTCTATATGTCTGTCTCTCTGTCTTTTTGCCTCATCTTGATTTTTATCTCACCTTCCTCACTGCTGTATTCCAACGTCCTTCCATCTCATAATTCCAGTATATTATTATTTTGTTTCTTGTAAATGCATGTATAGGCCTAAGTACACAGCATTGTATAACGTTAGAATCGAAATGAACAGCAGATATATGGGGAAAGATCTAGAGCAGCTGGAATGTTTGATGGGATGAAATATGTACCTATAGAATAGATGAAGCAGTGTGGTTTGTAGGAGAACATACAGAATTAACACAGTTTTGTTTGTAAGGAAGAAGTAAATATCAATGTAGGAATTTTTTTCATGTATCCTCTCTTCTTCTACATAAATACATATTTAACGTTTTTTTTTATTATTATTATTTTTTTTTGTTTGTTTTCTTTTGTTTTGTTTTGTTTGTTTGTTTGTTTGTTTTTGTTGTTGTTGTTGTTTTTTGTTGTTGTTGTTTTGTTTTTTTGCTCTAAATACCCGTACCGCCCACCCTCTCCTGTTATTATGACATGTGTCAGAAAAATGGTTCTGGAAGGACAGGATCGATATATTGCCAAAAAGCAATGCCAACCCGTCAGGAGTACCCATACAATAAAGAAAGCAATCAATCAATCGATTGCATTTGATCTTTAAGCTGTGTGTCCACCGTGCTAAGCGGTGGAAGGTAGTCTCATTTACCATAGTTAGCTGGCTTACAGGTCTATGTATTCTGTCTCACCTCGTTACTGAAGTGGTAAGAATGTATTGTTAATCATATGAAATTTGTAGATGTAGATTTTTCGCATCGAGATAACCTCCACAAGGAAGTTAAGACGTATATAGAACTAGGAAAGATTTTTCACTGTGAATATAAATAGAGGGTAAGTCATTCTGAATATGTTTAGATCGAAGAATTGTTTCATGTGTTGAGCAGCGGAGTTACTTGTATGCAAGCCTGTCTGGATCTGAAATTTGATTTAGGGAAATAATTTGATGGCTTCATTACTTCGTGGGTAAGTGAAATATTCTTAACACTTTGCTACAAAATGTCTGATGAAAGAGGAAAATGGCAGTTGGAAATAGGAATAGCCTACTGTAGGGCCTATAGTCCTTTTTTTCTCCTTGACAGCTGTCTCTGTTTCCAGTTTTCATTGTGAAACATTGTCACTTATAAAAAGGGCAAGTGGGGGTGGGCGAAACATTCATGTAGATTGTCTATCTGAGATTATCAAATAATCAAATTCATTCATTGTATGTTCTCTTTCATCTGTCGGTCGTTCATAAGCGTTGCTACTAAGCCGTATTGGTTTCCAATGTACAGGATGCTGTATCCTGTGGCAATGTTAATACCCCCCCCCCACCCCCACCCCCACTTGCCCTTTTTATAAGTGACTACTAATTTGAGAGAGTTTTTTTTTTAAACTGCGTTACTGGAATCTTTAATCCTTTCCGGCAACATTTTGAAGCACGTGATTTGAACAGAATGCGTTTTTACTGACAATAATTTTTTAATCGAATCCCTCCAGACTTTAGTTCACTTTCCACCGAGTATCACAATGTCCATTTTTTTTTTTTGCTATAGCCCGTTAATCCTAGAGTTCTGACATAAAGACTCCTAGGCCACTGAAGTAGAAACTTTGAAAAAAAAAAAAAAAAAAAACTCACTCAAATACAATTATCAATACTGATTCATACTGGTATGTTTTTGATTGTTCATATTATTGCGTTACTGATTTAGCGGCAGGCGAAATTCATTATTATATATGTAAACAAAATCGTTTCACAATAATCAGCGTCAAAGTATGCAACCAGCTGTAGTTTTCTACAGTCTTGTGCGTTTGCCCAATTTATATATTTATATTCTTACACAAAGAGACACATATGTACTGAAGCGTTAGGCCTATACTTAAAACAAATGATCTCTCTCCTGCCTCTCTCTGCGGTTTCGTGCGTTTTCTACTAGTTTTACTAATACAATATCTCAATCGCTTAATGCTTTTGTATGTTTAGAGCCGTTTAAGAAAGAACGACGAATTACCTGTTCCAAAGTTAAAGACAATACAATCGCTACTTTTCCAGAATGAATGACTGAATTGTATAAGTATTAGTAAGATAAAACCAAAGATTAAGAACTGCACTAAACCATCGACATTTGTTCTCAAGATTGGCTCCAGCTGTTATAATTCACACTGTTTGGGAAATCGCTACCCGCTCCATCCTCCTCTAAAAATAATTACCTTATAAGCTTATGTATGTAGGCCTATAGTAATGTGGAAGATAAAACCCGGAAACTGAATTATGGCAGCGAAATTTATAATCTCTTTCTTTGGTCTTAAAGGAATGGGTGACCCATAAATTTTGATCACTCAAACTTTCTTGATGACCTACTTCTAGCGCTGGCATTTGTCATCCCCTCCAACTATTCATTTCATGTTATTTTTCGTTCGTTTGTTGCTTTGTTTGCTTTTAGCACTGGAGGGAATGCTCCACAAAGAGACCGAAAGAATCTAGAAAATATATGGAAGAGGGGGGAGGGGGGAGGGGGAGATGGGCTACTATTAGTACTAGAAGGCGCGGGACCTACAGTTTCTGCCACAAAAGTTTAGATTCCAACCAGCCTCTGAACCCTAAAGATCGGCCAAACATTGAACCAGCTTTGTCACTTACATCTGTGTGATTACAAATGCCTACGTTCGCTTCAATGTAACCCAGTGGCATATCTTCAATGAATTGGAGCGAGTCTGATTAGCATTTAACAGTTAATTACCAGGGAATAGAAAATGCCCATGATCAGTATTATCCTCCAATCGTGAGACGACATGCGCCTTTTTTTCTGTTACATGTATAGCCTTTCATTTTTAAGAAAGTAGGATTATCATGCCCTGTTTTTGGTGAGAAGGATGTTTGTGGGTAGAAATTTGAAATTTGGAAACTTTGCCCCGATATGCGCCTACCCTTCATCCGATTTTTAATTGCCAAGAATTCTTTAATCTGCATAACGTACCTCCGAAATATATTTTCCTTACCTGAGAAGGCTAGACGTCGGACCTCCCTACCCAAGAAGCCAAGGAACAGTTGATTCTTTGAAAAAAAAAATGCAAGTTTTAATTTTTGTTCTTTTCCATCCTCCGAAGGCAGAATCCGAAAATTTTGAACATGCGACATCCACGACATAAGTTTTTTCGCCAAACAGCACGGCCATGGTGATCCCCTTTACATGTACATGCACTTACCAATGTTTTGCATATCTGAGATGTACACAGCAGCGCCACTTAGGAGACTTCTGCAGCAGATGTCAAGACAACGTCAGTTTCTTGTACCTTGCGGATAAACGCGAATCAAGAAGTCAACAATATTCTCTATATTGATGAAAAAATAAACGAGGTGGTTATAATAATGTCATCAGCAATCAGTCATCTGTTTTTAGTGCAATGACCTCCACAAGACCATCTGTTTGAAATGATTATATTATTTATGTACCGACTCACTAAACGACCATACATGTTAGAGCCAGGATTAACAGTAACCTCGATAATATCACCTGTATGAAGTAAATGTGTATACACCAAGAAAACAAAATAACTTAGGAAAAAGCCTATGAAATGATTAAATAGAAATCAATTAAAAAATAATCAATTTAAAAAATTAAACAAAAATCTACGACCAAATTTTACGTCTAAAGGTCTATATTTAAGGTCTTTATTCGATACGATTACACTAATAGTCTGTGATGTTTTAGATTAAAATTAGCAGTAGATCTAACGATCAAATTATGATACGTTCAATAACAGCAATCACTGCGGTGCACCTCTGAAGACATGAGAAGAACTTTTGGCCTATATTCTAGTCTCCAAACCTTGTTATTGCATCTGTATAAATTTCAAATTAGTGACATGTTGGCACAGACACTGGCGGCAGCAGTGATAATTATACCCAAAAAATTCTTAATCTACAGATACATGTATCACATTTATACTGTCTGTGATGATTGTGTCGCCCTGATGAGGAACCAAAAAAGATTCGAGACGTTGCTATTCCGAAGATTTGTGGTCATATTAAAATTTGAGCATTTTGTTTGCTGTTTATTGTGTAACAACTTACTTGTAAGATGCCCATAAGAATCGACTGGGTTCGAAAATTTGGCTAGTGATATCAATATCTCCAGTATCAAGTTCTTCATATTGTGTGTGTGTGTGTGTTTTTTTGTTTTTTTTTTTTTGTTGATGTAGGCTATTTGATTAGTTGCCGATAGACAATCGTCAAAGATTTTAGGACATTTTTATGAAATGAATGATTGTAATGATGATGACGATGGTGATGATTGTCACTCTCGAAGTCTGATTACTAGTATTTAACATCAATTTATTTCTATTCGTAAACAATATGATTTTAAAGTGATTGACATGGAGAAAGCCAAGGGGTAAGCCTAATGCCCACAATCAGGATCTTGGGTCAGCTGAGACAATCACCACGCTAGGAGGTTGAAAAGCTCACCAAAACCGTAACCGTATTCTCTTGGGCGGAAACACTAAGGCACAGACCATTGATAGTTCCGACGATTTCAAAAAGTAAATCATTTTAAGATCATTGTGTTATGGGGAGATCTCTGGTGCCTAGCCAGTGACATGGAAAAGGTGGTGAACTATGATGATGGCGATGCACAGTATACTTATAATCTGATTTACATGTGTTCTCTTTCAATTTTTTTTTCTTTTTGCTTAATTTTTACGACTTTATTCAGCTCGTTTACATTGTACAAATAAATAAATAAATACACAAATAAATAAATAAACAAACAAACAAATAAAAATACTTGTTGTGGAAAACAAAGTTATCTTATCTTTAGTTAGTCTTTATCCCCGCAGTGCGGTATGACTGTTTATCGCAAGACAATTAATTCCTTTTTACGGTCTAATTGTCAGCTTAATATACCTGTTGTTGCCGACTTGCCTATGAGGGTAGAGGCATCTCAGTTCGGATCACTGATCTGTGAATGAAGTAATTTTCTGAATTTGCATCTATAGTTTACAATATGTGTCCGGTACACACAGATATCACCGTTTCTCTACAGAGGGATGTGGAAGAACACTCAATATCAGCCCGCATAACTGACGTACTAGTAGAGCTAACTGTTTTTACCCGGCGGGTTTGGATTTGTTGGGCCTGAGTGATGACAAGTTGTCACTGTTATACCGTACCCAAACTGTTCATAAGATGTTGTTCAACATTTGCGCCCGCGGGGTATTGGAAACAGGGGACTGTTTTTGACCAGCGCTGTTGCTTCCCTTTCCAAGACACCAGGGGCGTATATCACATATTATGGCAACCCTCCCCCTCCCCCCTCCCGGAAAAAATACCATTCTTCTCTCCATTTAAAAGACCAATTTTTTTGTTGTTGTTTTAAATGAAGAATATAAGATTATTATGATAAGATGAAAACAAATCCATTACGCCGTGGGTTTTTCGGCATTTTTCAAGATGAACGTTTCAAACACAGAACGCATAAGTGATTTTTCCCTTTGTTAGACCGATTGTTGTACAGCTTCTACATTTTGCGATGTATTCCTTTCACTAAAGTTCAATTTTAAGACAGCAAGTTGACAAGGAGTTCTTCAGATTCACGCGTTAACGGACGTTACATAACATTTCTACATTTCACAGCGATGAACCTTTAACCATTTCTTGAAGTTTCTTACTGATAGATCTATCTCTGTGACGAGCTTCGACTGAGTTTTAACTCTATTCACGATATCTAATCCAAAAATATGCCAATACTTATTCCCCTGGCTTTGCATCAATTGCATAGTATGCTCTCTAAATACACGTAACACTTGTTGACGATAAACGATACATAAACAGACATGCAATGTATTGCAAGAATGAATTACAGGCCTGCCATCCGCTGAGCCACTGTAGGGAGTCAATGTATTCTTTAATTTCTGTAGAAATTAGGACATAATAATATTTGTTCGGACAGAAATGATTTATAATCAATATTTTTCAGTAAAACAATGAGTGGAATAATCGTATCCAAGATTATGAAAAAAAAAAAAGTGTTAAAATTTGTTTGTTTGTTTGCTTGTTTTCCGAAATTATTTTCTCAAACAATAAATATATTTACTCGTTTTATTGGTGGGTTGTTTCCAGGAGTTTTGATCTGATGCAAACGAGGGGTATTGGTAATGCGATATTTCTAACTTAATTCTATCACATAATATTATATGCTCTAGATGAAAATACCCATTCTGCTAATTAAAATAAATAACAAAAATGTTTTTAAAAATTTAAAAATCATAATAAAAATTGCCACCAGCCTGTGTCATTAATTTTCTTGAGAGAACTCCTTTAGAGCTCAAAAACACGGAAACTCCTAATTATATTACTATGCTGTATTACAACAACAACAAAGGGCCAATCCATAAAATGACATTGATTTTCCCGATTGAGCGAGTTACAACATTTCTATTTCTATCATGATCCAATGTAAATTCGTCCCTGGAAATGTAAAGTCTGCATGAACCCCCTACTCTTGAATCTCTCGTTCTTGTGTTGGCCGTTATTCATTGGTATCTATCGCTATTCCTTAAAGTCGCAGTGAACAAGTTTTGTTTTTGTTGTGAGGACAATTTCTACTGCTGTGATAATATAGAAATTTGGACTACAGGAACTTTGCTGGCCAACTATCTGATCTTTACTCGTTTGTTTGTTAGCTTGTTTTTTTTTTTTTTTTGTTGTTGTTGTTCGGCAGTGCAGAGACGCACAGAACTGAATGCAGAATGTCTAACTCGTAAAATCGAGGAAGACATCTGGAAAAACTAAAAACAAAACACAACAAAACAAATTTTAATGAGGTTTATGGTGCAGTGATAGTTCATTGTGATTTAGTTATCTTACTCCACTACACCGAGGCAGCCAGGTCGAACTGGCACTGTCACGTGACCGGTGACATGTTGTTCTTTATCGACCCCACGCAATTAACGCCCTTAATTGAAACTCAAATTGCTCGCCACCCGCCTCTCGTCGTCATTCTACTCATAATATATTCCTATTATGGCGTGCACTTAACAATAATTGAACACGTTTTGTGAACGTAGTGCAGCTTACCAGAAACATCTGTTTTGAAGGAGTGCACTGATGTAGGTAGATGGCTCACTCTGGTCCTGATCTAGGATGTAGAGCAAAACGTGTATAAGTAGCTGACTTTAATAAATTAATATATTCCCTCTACCGCTAATCGTCACCTCTCGTGTTGTGCTCTTGTATGATAGCCAACTAAGTACTTTGTAGGCTTATACATCGATTACCTGTATTCTAATCCTATTATCACCACTCTGAACCGAAGCTCTGAAGCTTTGAAATTTGTTGTCGTTTGGAACACCATTACATTATGTCAAGACCAGAGACTGTATTTGGCACCTTTATGGCTACGGGCCTTACTTATTCACTGGGTCCTTTACTTTTGTAACACGCATATGGGTCGCACCTGTGAAATTTTGTTCGCAGATTCGCAATCTCACTGAAAATGATATGAAAATCACTTAATAAAGGCACGGACCTGATGTCCAATCCCCAGATTTTCTATTAAAAATCCCTGGCAGCGTCTGTCTGTTAGAAATAATGGGCAGACAACCAGCCTAAAATCATTCTTATCCCCCAATTCTAACACATCTGAAGGGAGTTTAACTGTTTACAGGGATTTGAAGTGTTTAACTGTGCCGTGCATGTGAACCGGTTTAACTGTGCATTTGTTGTTTATTTTGTATCTCCGATCCCAGGGATAAACATGGATTTGTTTACTTGTGGGATAGATATTTAATAGTACTGTATACTGCGCTTATTTTCCATAGTACATATGCCGTCTCTTCAGACCGGATTTCATAATTTACATTGCTTTGGGACACTTCCCGAAACTAAATTACGAAAGTAATGAATAGATAGGTTTCTTCGGCCAAAGACACATAATTATACAGGAAATAAAGAAGAACTATATTTCCAACCATTCATTTATAGAAGGTCAAGCGTTATATCGATATATTAATGTCTGTAGAAGAAAGTTAAATTTCTCATCAGTCTACACACACATACACACATACACGCAAACGTCGAATATAGAATCTATAGACCATAGCAGAAAACCAGTTCCTCCCTCAGACTTCCTGCCTGTCTTTTCCACCTTTTCCACAGCCCATAAGGAACAATAGGTCCTGGGTAGTTCAATCATTGCTCGTGACTTCTTCCACTCAGTGCCAGCAATTCGGCCGGGTGCTCTGTAATTCTTCTACATTGTACAAACCTGTTGTCTGTGTACCATACCGGGCGTTCTAAATCTTGCGGAATCTCGACCAGACATTAAAAGATTTGGATAGGGCTGGAGAGAGTAGTTGAGAATTGTCGTGGACCTACTGAAGCCAGAAGGTGCGGAAAGTATACGGTGTTCTATAATCTGTGCCGGTGTATTTTGAACTCTTTTTTGTTATGGATCCGTAGAATCTATATCAATGGGTGCATATATGAATGGATAGTTCGTAAGTAAACAAGGATGCATGTGTATATATATTAATTGTGTACGATAATTACCGGCTTGTCATCTGCTTAGAAATAATTTAATGTCAGAATATGACTTACTTAATGATATTGGTCATATATTAATATTAGAAATCTGGTGGGAATAATCAAAGATTGTAAAAGTTACTGTTTTTGGTGAGATCAATACATGTAGGTATCAACAGAATATACTGGAGCTTTGTCTGTATTACAATATTTTCTCGAACGTGTCAAGAGGTGAACTGTAGATCATTTATCATGAATAAATAATGTATAGAAGATCCTTGATGTACCACGCTGGTACATGAGACAATAACGAAAAACCAAGCACACAGACAAACACATACACACGCGCGCACGAAAAAAAAAAACAAAAACAAAACAAAAAAAAAACGGTCACATAGGCCTACAGTGCGTATAGTATGGTACAGACTGGTGAAAATTTGAATCATATATTAATAAAATCTAGACGCATCGTGTGACAAAGTAAACAAAACAAGGCACAATTCTAACATAGTTATCTGTCATTCCGCCTGCCAGACTGTTGGTCTATCTGTCGGCCTGTCTGCCTGTGAGTCAGTTGTCGGTCTGACGATATTCCCAGTGTGTCTGTCTCTCTGCCTGTCCTCTTTCTGTTGGCATGTTTATATATCCGTGAAATGTTTTGACATTAGCAGTTGTATTTATTCACGCGACTGCTATAACATGCACTTCTGCACACAGTATACATAGGCCTATTGTGCACAGTATGTTTAGCTATGTTAAGTGTAGAAAAAAAAACCCTCTGAAGTAGCGATTGCCAATGTTATCAGCTTGAGTGCTCTTTATGTCACTTTAATAGTTAGGTAAACAATCAAAGCTGAAGTGAAGTTAAGTCATGATTATCGCCACGGAAACTCTTGACAGAATGTTTATTGACGACAACAATATCGGAATCGCGGCTCTTCTCGTAATTGGAAAACAAGAGGTAAGCTTTCGTTCATGGAAATGGGTGAAAATTGTCACTACACAATTTGACAATGGTTTTCGGATTGATTTTGTTCACTTCCACATGAATTGGAAGCCTAATCTTAACAAATCGTCGCCCCAGAATTATAATATCTTAACTGCAACATAAAACTGTTGTAATTGGGACAATTTAATTCTAGGACGACGAAATCTCTGAAGAGCCAGTGCGGACATTTTAAGTGTTCAAAGGATACGAGGTAAATAACACCTATGGCATATTTTTGTCCACTGTAATATTCGGACAGTCTTGATTACATGCCATGTCTCACCGTGGAATGATTTTGAGTTGCTCTCCTCTACTCCATCAAATAAATAAATAAATGACTAAATAAATAAATAAATAAATAAATAATAAATAAAAGTAAGAAAGAAACAAGATTCCTCTTTTTTTTTTTTTTAAAGTCGTGTAGCCTGTGAAGAAGGTTTCATCAGACGTGATATCCCATACTAGTTAGACGATAGGCCAATGACTTGTAATCATGATGGAGGGCTGCGTTTACTGGCTGCAATGAAATACAATAAATTATCAGCATGAAGGACCTTCCAGGTAGACAGGTCAGGGAAAGCGACCCGCTGTATCAACAAACCCTATTTGGATAGACAGCAATAGAGATAAACAGACAGATTTGATAACAACTGGCCTAAACCTAAGTTTCTCCTCATCCACCTTTCATGACAGGGCTTGGATCTCTCCTCTTTCCTCACATTGTGACGACATAACTAGGCCTAGTATACGCTCGTTATTTCTTGCTCTGTCTTCAGTCACCATTCGATCTTCGGCTTTCATCATCTTCTCAGATCTTCAGCGGGTAGATCCTGAGAACGTAAGTTCTATCTTTAATGGCTTAGTTGGACTTAATGTATTCTAACTTACAGGTGTTTGGCCACTCATAACGTAACATTAATTCTTTTAATTCTTGGATTTTAGCCAAATTTCTAGAATTTGGAAATATTTTAATCATTTCAATTTCAATTGTTTAAAGCCACATTGTTGAAATCTCAGCTGTGCCAAAATCTAACTCTTAATTAAAAGTCCCACCAACGCACAGTAACACTTTTCTGTGAGTGATATTATCAGGAGATTTGCATCCACATGTCTATGCTTGCATCAGACTTAGAAATGCCTGTAGGCCAAGTGATTCGGTTTACTATGTTATGAGACCGCGCTCATGTCAGTGAATGTTACTGTTGTTACACAGACCGATCTACAAAGCGAATGCAGCTCGGATTCTCATCGCAGACTCTATGCACCATGATGAATTTGTTAACATAGTGGATCTGTGTGTGTAGACCTACACAACAAGCCTTCAAATAGTTTAGAGATACCATGATCGGATTCTAGGCCTACGAAGTGCTTACGAAAAAAATATATATTCTGGCTATGAAAGTGTTAAAGGCCTTGGATTGTATCTGCTAGAGAGGACAAAACAGTAATTTTAACATAATAACAATCCTGCGTTATCTGACACTTGGCTGGTCTTCGATAGGCTAGAGGACATGACTGTGGAGTAGATGTATGTACAAGGTCATTTTGCATAATTTTCACCGACTCTTATTGTGTGCACTGCTGCTAACCCGTTGGATGTTCTTGCCTTTAGTTGTCGAGCACTTGTCATGTTTAGGTTAATACGAGAATGAGTCAATAAATTCTTTGCATGCAATAGATCTCAGTCACCATTTCACGTACTTGGGTCATACTGTCAAGTTAGTGCCTTTGTTTTATGGGAGCTGGCAATGCCATGGAGCAAATAGATTCTAGATGTCATGATCTGGAGCTGCTCGTGTAAAGCATGCCAACATTTTGGTAAGTACTGAGTCTGTGTAGTGTCTAGAAGTCATTATAGAGTCTTTGGGGTAAAATGACAAGTAGCCCGAGGTAACGGAAACATAGGCTGCTGTGCAAAGTCTCTTGAAATTTCCAAATTTTGTACGCAAAACCATCGTCCTGTTGCTTTTTTTTTTTTTTTTATCTCAATGCAGACTTTGTTAGCATGCTTGGATGAAATTCTATAGAAGCCTACCCATGTTTCATCCCTGGTGATTATTTTGGCTCACATGTTTGGCCTTAAGGTCCAAACCATCCTAGCAATTTTTCTATTTTTCTTTTGATGCTCAGTCAAAAAATGTGCCATCCAATTGAACATGCTCTTTTTTTTTTTTTGATACCAAGCTCTTTGTGAATGATAGCGAAAATGATGCCACGCGAAAGGCCAATGAATCAGTTATTTCGTCTATGGTTGTATATGAGGTCCTTGCTCAATCTCCTGTCTCATAGATTGAAAAGAAGTAGGAGTGACTGCCACATTGGGACGCCTAGACAAGGATCATCACTCATGCCAGGTTATCGGTTTTAAAACAAAGGACTCACCAACAAAACAATGGTCGAATACGAAAGGGAAAGATGACAACGAAATTCTCATGTATTTTGCACCACGAGTCTCCAAGATGTGATTTGGTGAAAATATAAATTTACGCTGATTCTCTTTAGAAGCCTAAGCGATTTTCTGCAGATTTTCATACCTTGTGCCATTTCGCATCACATTTCGCGAATTTTGTTTTTGACTTATGACGGGGGCAGAAAATTGCACAAGCTTTACTTTGATACCAAATTTGCCTAATTTCTGCAGATTTTAAGATAAAAAATAGGCCAACTCCACGGATTTATTGATTCATCCTCCTTGAAGAGAAGATTGGAACAATCCTCCTCACTTGAACTGCTAATGAACTTGTGAGGTGCTTGTACAGTTCTTACATGTATGGTGAAGGTGTTCTCCTCAGTGCACTTTTATTAATAAGCTAGAGGACATTACAACTGTGGTCGATATATAGTACGTGTTTATTTCTATGATCATTGTGATCCGCCTTTTATTATCCCCCCCCCCCCCCTCCCTCCCCAGCCTGCACTGCTGTTCATCCCTAAGTTCTCGTATGGTCGTATTGTTTCTCTCTGACTGTTTTCCGACAATCCAGACGTTTAGACGGTTACGGTTTTGTTCAGCTTTTCAACCTCCTGTCGTGGTGGTTATCTCAGCTGTACAAAAATGCACAAAAATATGTTTGCGAGCTCTATATGCTCTTCAAACCTTTAGACTGGTTCCTTTGTTACTTTTGGTGCTTTTGTTGTTGTTGTTGTTGTTTACTTTTGTTTGTTTGT
>JBCEWB010346492.1:0-21439 GCA_039654565.1 Peronia peronii | reverse complement strand
TCTACTTTTCTTTACACAACTTTTGCTTTCAACACAGCCCTTATTACAGGGCTAGCAATCCAATTATGCGAGAGGGCCTGAATTTAAGATAAATGCAAAGTTCGGGAGCCATAGCGGCGATTTCAGTGTAAAGGGAAATAGTCCTGTAATAAAATAATTAAAATAGTGGCTCAGTCATATGAGAATTTTAGGAGCAGCTGCGCTTGCGACTTTTGGATCTGAAAAAGAAGTAAATAATAAATAAAATCAGCAGCAATGACAGCATTAGCAAGGGTCTTCAGCAAATGGGTTCACCTCTATTTCAACCTTCTGCATAACTTTTTTTTTCCCCCACAAACATTTACGCCTTTCTCTGGTCACTCTCAGAATCACAGGAGGTAAGTATCTTCTTGTTGTTCCTTCATCCACTTTTTTATTTTTCCCTTTTCCCAGCAATTCTCTCTCTTTCTCTCTCTCTCTCTCTCACATACACACGCACAACACACACACACCCACACACACACAGCCGCCAGGGGTCTCTAGTGTTTCAACTCCATAGAGATGCTCTGACCAGAGACCATTTTGTGGTATTCTTTGTTAGATTCCGCTGGCTGATGACTGGAGGCTGAAGTAACGAGAATCCGTTACTTATATTTTCGTAATGGTCGATAACAGTCAAAGTTTGTGATTGGTTTGTTCCATTCTTCTCCTTGCTTTCATGTGGAATAAGGATGTAGCAATGTTAAAAGGCCAATCATTGAGCAGGGAGCTAATAATTATATTATAATAATAATATATGTGCAATGGCAGGGAGTCCAAAATATTTTGCGGTGTCCATTTGTTCATGAGCAACCATGGCGCAATCAACCAAGAAGTTTTTTACACTGAGGAAGTTTATCGTGATGCTGACAATGGCGACGCAGATTTCGATCCTGCTGATGACAGCATACATCTGGAGGGCCTGTTCAATAGTGACAGTGAGAGTGACTTTGAAGTAGATGTGATGGAACAAGAAGAAACACTAAGCAGCAGCTCCCAATCTTCTGATCTGACTGCCGATCACTGTTTTATCCATCTACATGTATAGTAGATCTTGCTGATTTACCCTCCAACATCAGCGCTTTCCCATTCACAGCTAGTGCAACCTTACATGAACAGGAGAGCTTGCGTCACAGTACAGTAGAATAAGATCTGTCAGGCAGAGGGCAGCTAACAGAATGGAAAGCTGGTAGCGGGGGGGGGGGGATAGATGACGGGTGCCTGTGTCTCACTTTTGGTCTCATTTATGGTTGGCTGGCGCACAATGGGCGTGGCTGAGTGACCATCGTGAGGCGCAGTGGGGTAGCAGCGGACTGAACGGGCGAGACTGATAGGTATCGTAAGTGCTTAGCACAGGGCAGCAAACAATGCAAAAATTCGTTAGCAGTGAAGGGGTTAAGATTCAAAATCTTGCATTTTGATCCAGCCTCCGGTCTTCCCACACAGTGAAAATAATATCTTGCTTTCTGACAGTTTGGCATTTTATACTGCATTCTTCCATTTCATGCTTTAATTGTTTTATTCAGAGTGTTGTCCTGAGCTTTCACTCATTTTATATGAAATGTACTCTCAAGCAGGTTTGCTATGAGCATCATTTGTCCTGTCTGCCTAGGTGTTTATTGACCAACAGTAAACTTGTATTCTGCATGTAAAACTGTAGTGTTATATCCTGCTACTGCTGTCAGCATGTGGTGAAGTGGTCATTCACAAGTGCCCTTTGATTGCAGTCTTGTCATGACTTGGCTGGTGAACACTTTTGTTGTTCCTTTATGGATCTTAATCTACTCATAACTACAGTTGCCAATACTCGATACCCACCCACACCCACCCCTTCTTTTTTTGCTGTCACTGGGTGTTGCCTGTCACAACTTTAAATGACTTTCTCGATGTCAACCGAATGGGGGATCAGTCATACTTACATAACAAATGGGATTTGGCTGTTCTGATATCTGCTCTCTGCTTAGTTAAAATGCACATTTTTGATCAGTGCCACAGACTGGAGGGTGCGAACTGCCCAACTTCCATTACGCACTACCAAAGAGGTTAATAAGAAGACCAAGTTTCAGTGATTCCAACACTAACTTGGTGTGATATTTTGATTTATTTGTCATTACCTTGTGAATATCCATGCCTATAATTGGGATGCACATTGTCCTACTTAAAGACCAATTTCTGTCCATGAGATGGCTATCACTTCTTTCTGTTGCAATCATCACTGCTAGATTTTAAGCATCCCTGGTCTTTGGCAGCCAGTGGGATTAGCAAGATGGCAAGTAACACTACAGATTTATAAAGTTGGAAGAAATGTATAGAGGACTACACGAAAGAATGAAAATTTGTGCCTTCCAAACTTTTTGAGTATCTTATAAAATCTGCCACCCCTAATAGAGGTCAAAATCTGCTCACCGTGTTGTGAGTCTGAAAAGAATGTATGAAATGTAGATCAAATACAAAATATGTAATATTACTATTGAATGGAACTTTGAAATAAGTATGTACACTGGTGCTTTTTTCATTTGTTAATTGTTAAAGGATATATTATGATGTGCCAAGGTATGACCAGTTATTAATGAAAGCAGTTTTCCCAAGAATATGGGTATGTTTTCCCTGATTTCCCCTCCTTCTTGAGAATATCTTTTGTCATTGCAGTTGTGTGGAAAAGCAGATCCCTGCATATTTAGTTATCGATGGTTTGTATAAAAAGGCTCCCTCATGGGCCAGTTGAAAAAGAGGTCTGTGGCAGCTTCTTAAACTGGACCACTGACACATATATAACATAGGCTCTTTTTTCTCCAAAGTTACAATATAACACTGTGGTAATGAATGAACTGTCAGCCCCCATCTTTTCTTGTTGTTCACACAACTGAAACTTAGTCCACTTCTGAAATCCCTTCATGGAGGAACGAGTTCAATTGCACCATCTCTTGTTTACACATTAATCATCATCATCGAAAATGTTTCATTCCAGAAATAATTTAATATTTGTTTTACAATAGGAAGTAAATTCCCTAACTTTCTGTTCAGTTCCTTAGTGTTTCACTGGCCAGGATGTTGTTGGGACATTTTATGTCAAGAAGAAATCATTAAAAACAGTGAAGATTTAATATATTTCTTCTGTTTTTTTTTGTTTTTGTTTTTTTTTGCAGTTTTTACACCTCCTTTGAACAAAGTGGTTAAGACAAAATGAGTTTTGAAAGTCAAGATGGAGATTCATACACAGGTAAAGTATTGTTCTGTTCACATGCTTACATTTTATTCTCATAAATGAAAATGTGTTCAGAAATCAGGTCATAATTTTTAACTTTTCTTCTATTTTGTGTTCACTAGAGGGTTTGCATCATTTTGGTATCATTTTGCAATCTCTAGTATGATAATTTATACATTTTTTCAGTCAAAAATAGTTTTACTGAGCTGCAAGATGAGTGCATTTATTTAGGTAAAGATCAGTCCATCAGTTCTACTCAGTAATTTTTGAATTTTTAAAAAAAGTTTTATGTTTAAACAGGTACAAATAGAGCATCATTCAGAGCAAACAGTGCTCATAAAAAAAAGTTATGTTGCATTCTCTGCAGATGAATATGCAAGTTCAGTTTCCAGAGGTTAAGAAGTATATACTTTTTTTTCAGAGTCTTTCAAAGAAATGTTTTGTGAACTACAGCCTTCAGTTACTGACTGTTTTTGTATATATATGCAAAAAAAAAAAAGATAATCAAACAAGTATAAAGTGTGACCAAACTGTGTCAGGGTATGCTAGAGCGAAAACATGCGTTATATATGACTTTTATGCATTTATCAGTAACATCTTTTCCACATATAATATCAGGAGATGAGGAAAGAAAAAGAGACTCAAGTCGCAAACGAGAGGGGAAAAAAGAGAAGAAAGAAAAGGGCTATCAGATGTTTGAGGAAGAAGACTCAGAAGAAGAGCAGCTTGTTCTTGCTGAAGATATCAAGTAAGCAGAAAGAGAAACATTCAGCAATTGGTAATTCATCCCTAGTTAAAATACTCCTAATATTGTTCCAATTAAGTGGCCCAAGCCTTTGATATGTTGTTTCAACTTTTCTGTTCTGTTAGAAGCTCTCATAATTTACTGATTATAGTTCTCAAGAGATGGATATAATATTGAATAATATATGTATTTTTATGATACTTCACATAATACTGATGAATAAACTTGTTTCTCCTCAGAAGTCCTAGCAAAACAAAGAAGGAAAAGTTGAAACCTGCTTTTAAATTTCCTGTGCCTGTGCGAAAGGAAAAGACTAAAGAAAAGGTCTGTATTAAGCATGTGACCACACACTCTTTTAAATTTTTGTATGCAGAAATTGTTATTTTTAATTAAATTTGTTTATTTAGAAACTGACATTTTGTCCTTTTCATACACTGACTTGTTTGAAGAGATTTGATTTCTTGAAAATATCATATATCTCTGATAATGTGAGAATTCTTTAGTCTACATCCCTTCCAGTTGGTTTAGTTAGTCTAAATCTGTAAGGTTTATGAGGAAGTAAAAATATTGTAACATTTTTATACAGCTAATAATTTGAAAGTGTCATTTTCTTTACATTTTTGGATTCACAATTTTCATTCCTGAGGTTGGCTGCTAAATTTTCTGGGGGTTTGTGGTATTTTCTTAACCAAGTGATAACAAAGGAAGTGAGATTTAATATCATTGTCTAGTTTCTCTCTCTAAGCAATTAGCATTTCAGTAATTTCACACAGTTTATTCACAATGCTCAATGTGAAACTGACATCAGTCATTTGTTTACTTCCTTTGCAGGAAGAGAAGAAAGACAAAGAGGCAAAGCATGAAGAAAAAGAGAAGAAGAAAGAGGAGAAGAAGAAACACAAAAAGGAAAAGAAGAAGATGAAACATGGTCATGATCCCACCATAGTAATAGCTGAAGCAAGTAAGTGGAAACATTTTTCTCAACATCTTTCACAGAAAAACCTAGCAGTGGATATATTTGACATGAGAATTATGTTACTTTGACAAACACTCTGTTAGACAATATAATCAATGTTTGGTGATTATTAGATAACTGCTTTATAAAGAGGATGTGTAAATATGGAAATACTGTGCATGACAACAGTTACAAAATAAAAAAGAACTATGGAGAAAATGTTTTTATCAGAGTGTCTTATGCCATGGGTATCTGATAATGCAACAAAATTTGGATCACTGGCAAAAGGCAGTCTTTAATCTGTTGTCAAAAGGCTGGACTATGTAACTGTCATGTTTGATCTGTGTTTTGATAGCAAAAAGTTGCGGTAAAGTGTTTGTCAAGGTGATCTGGGTTCAAAATTATAGTCTACGAGTTCTCATACATTAAATGAAGGATCAAGATCAAGAACAGATGGAAATTTATGTCTCTAGGCCATCACTCTGTCTCAATCAGAGAAGGGACGATTTTTAGAGATGATAAATTATCTCAACATTTGAAGTAGTCTTCAGAAGAAGATTTTGATCTCATAATGTTATGACGGCTGATATATAGTAATTCAACATTGCTGCAGTATCTGTCAATGTGTTTGCAATATTGACAACCTGAAACATACCCCCCCCCCCTTCTTTTTTTTCATCCCTGTCATTATGAAAAAGCTCAGTGTATTTTATATTCAATGCTCGATTTCATGTTTAGAACTTATGGTCTAGAATGTTTACACAAGAGGAATATATTTCTGTATAGAGAACTTGATTTACATGGATCAAGGATAATATGATACAAAAATAGGATTTCCAGTCAAATAAACAATAGCTTAAGGGAAATGAAAAGTCTAGAGACATAAATAAATAAACTGAACCAATTTACTGTACCATGGAAGGCCTTGTGGAGTGCCTGAAGTTAGTGCTCAACTTTCCACAGGTCAGAATGAGAATCCTATCTTTGGAGTGCCATTAGCCACTGCGGTAGAGAGGAATAAATCTCATGATGGAATTGAACTGCCAGCTATAGTGAGGGAATGCATCGACTACATTGAGGAATGTGGTGGGTAATTTGCAGTGTTTTCAAATTTACATCCTGTAGCTACTCCATTCAGTGCAGTAGAAGACTGAGAGATAATTTGGCAAAAAAAAAAACAGACTGGCAACTAAACAACACAAATTACAATTGAAACTTACAGGAATGTTTAGGAGTAAGTCTGGCCTTGATTACTTTTCTATGTGACATTTTATATGTATGTGATACAGTTATGTGGAAGATTAATAATAATTAATTTAATGAAAATTTACAGACTTTTGAGAAAAAAAATAACATCTCAATAAAAATTTATTGTTTTCATTGATAATGAAGATCGTGTTGCCTTATGTTTGACAGGGCTAGAACAATATTTTAAAGAGTGAAGATAGTGCATAACTTTGATCCTCAGTCTCTATGGTAAATTTTATAGTAATTTGTAAGGTGTTTTCTTTGAAAATTTGTTGTGTGGAGTCTTGTCTTTTCAAACAGCATAATTATGATATGATCCATACTATGCAGAGCATCATTTGAAAGAAAAAAATGCCATTCGTTATGCCTTCTTCAAGTCAGAACAGTTCATATGATGGAAGGTAACAAATGAAAAAACAAAGGAAGATTTCCGAATTAATGATTTGTTACTGAAAGTCCACGCAAGAAATGCATATGGGAGTTTGTACAATTATTGATGTTTGTTCTAAAATTACAGCACCTCGAAAAAACATACATGTGTTTAAATGGTACTTTCTTTAGAGTTAATGTAAACTTTAACACATTTGAACTATCATCTTTTGTTTGATTTTCAACCAGGCCTAGCTTGTGAGGGCATTTACAGAATCTCAGGTGTAAAATCCAAAGTGCAACATCTCAAAGACTGCTACAACTCACAGCAGCCAGTGAATCTGTATGAGTATGAACCCAACATCGTGGCCAGCCTACTTAAGCAGTTCTTGCGAGATTTACCAGAACCAGTGTTGACTTCAGCCCTCATGCCCAAATTTGAGGAAGCCTCAAGTGAGTTGCTTACCTTCATTTATTTGCTTTTTGAAGAACTACTCACTAGTGTGTGAGATTAATTTCTGTTGTTTTATAGAAAATGCTGATGCTAAGGCTCTGAATGTTGCCCATGCACAATGTTTCCTTTTAATCTGGAATTTGTTTTGTTTTTTATCTTATTTCTTTCTTTATCTATCTCTTTATTGTAAAGCCCCATGCCCCCCCCCCCTCCCCCCCCCCAACAAATTTAGATAAATATTTCAAACACCAAGAAATGACCATTTTAACTTTAGTTCTGCATGAAAACTGAAATAAAGACTCACTACATCATCATGAAATCTGTGAGCTTACATAGTAAAGAATGTAGCTAAATTTATTGATAGTTAAGCACTCACATCCAAAATTCTTTGTTAGCATTGCAATTACCAGTTTGCAGTACAGGTGTGAGAATAGAATGTGAAATTTGACATTTGTTACAAAGTGCTGTCTGAAAATTATAGCCACTTTTTTTTTTCATACTTAGAATTTTAAAAAATAGAAGAGATGTTTAGCTTTCAGTTGTTGATAAAGTTCACTGATTTTGATACAAAGTGATGAGAGAGTGAGGCTCACTGTCTAGTGGTCATAGAGTCAATGGTACTAAAATGAATTTAGGTTCTGGTGAGATTTGTTTGATTCCCGATTTCACTCTTCAAATTCAGTGTATTTTTTGTGTTGTGAAAAATGTTCGTCATTCTACTGACTCTGTCTTTTCAAGCCAAAAATCAGAAGTTACTATAGTGTTTAGCCAATTACACGCATGAATTGGCAAAAACAATTGACTATGAAATAATTGTAGTTCATGTGTTTTTATCTCTCAGCCATAAAGAACAGCAAGAAGAAGGTGGAAGCCTTCACCAAGCTGATTGCTGACTTGCCAACCTGCAACCGGCTGCTTCTCAGCTGGATGATTGTCCACATGACCCATGTCATTGAGCTGGTGAGTCATTCTCTAAACATTCCTAGACATTCTGATTGTAATGGATCGACTTCCTTTCTCCCCACAGAGATTTGAAACATGACCCATGAGTTTGTTTTTCTTGGTCCTCTATTTCTGTGCAAAGTTAGGAGGGCACCACAACAGCTCTCTCCACTTTTGTCTACTGTGTACAAGGGTCTGTGTTTCTGCAGATGTTTTGCTGGTCCATTCCCCAATATTGTCAACCCACTTCTTTCTTTACCTGCCTCTGCACCACCTTCCTTCAGTGATTCTTGAGAGGATTGTCTTTATCAGGCTGATCTTGAGATGTGACCATATCGATATCTATTATTATCTTCCAGGAATGTTTGTAAAGTAGAGTTTAGCATGGATCTCTGTTTTTCCTTTTCTTGACTGTTTTTTGCTGTGTGTAATGGCAGCTGTATTACTATAGTCTATTACTGGCTTTTAATCTTATTATGGTTACAATCTGTCTGCTGTATTGGTGGTGATCTTTATACATTGTATCAAAATTACAGCCTGGACTTTGACATAGACTACATTTTAATGGAAAATTTTCCTTTGCATATCACACTAGCAATTGCCCATGGCTGCGAGAACTTAGTGAAACAAAAATGCATAAATGAATAATTCATTGTCTCCATGCAATATCAGACAGATGCATAAACCAAGCACATTCTGTATCAAATTAATTTATATTTACTCAGCAATGTCAAATAAGCCACCCACACATATTCTTTCTCCACAGGCAAAAGAGAACAAGATGACACTGCAGAATGTCAGCATTGTGCTGAGTCCTACCATGCAGATCAGTCACAGAGTCTTGAATGTCTTATTCTCAAATGTCAGCAACTTGTTTGGTGATGTCCTGCTGCGCAAGTGAGTATTATAGAGCATAGACTAAAATATGGAAACTAGTGGTCCAGGAGATCGGTTAGCCAGGATGAGATCAGATGATTGAAATGATCAAGTTTTGGAGAATAAAAAAACAATTTCTTAATTTAGATTATGCCACCAACATATTCTCGCTACGGAAAAGGGACATTGCTTCATTTTTTATATCTTGTCATGAACATTTTTTTTTGGTTATTTCTCTGGTAAGTGTTTTGAACTACTGTTACGTTATTGCAGCAGTTTTTGCTCAAATTGGTATGAATGTTGAAAATGTAAATTTTTAAGACATGCTTTTATCTTTTAAAAGATAATGAAAATTACAACTTTGTTCATAATTCTATGAAAAAAATGTGAGTTCTTTTGAAGTAATCCATTCAATTGGATGTGTTTCTGCTTAAATAAAACTGTCACTCAAATTTAGATACCTTTTGGTGACATGTATGCATGTGTTATACTACTAATACCAAAGCTCTTTAGTTGGAATATAGATGAGAAACTTCTTTATGCAATGTCACAGATGTAATTATTTTTACAATTTATGCAGATTGGGTTAGAAGGAATTGATTATTGTGGCTTTTTATTTTCCAAACTAATATTACTTGTGTCTTTTCACCAAAACGCAAGTTTTAATTGCACTTTTTAGATAATTAATGTAAGGGGAAATCATCAGCCATTTCTTTTTTAACAAGGTTACACAGTGTTAAATCTGCCATGAAAATCACCAGTAAACTGTTTACATGGCCCCAGTTCATGAAAATTATCATGACTGTAAAAGAACAAGGTTAATGCATGTAGCTGTACAACATATTGTGGCATTGTTCAGGTATGTGCCACCTTTGAAGCCAGCCCATTCCAAGTGGACTCTTGACCTTCCAGATAACCCATCAGCTTTGGAAGAGGAGCTGGCCAAGCAGGTAGACATTGCTATAGTTGGCAAGAAATAGGATAGTGCCTCACTGATCTTATTCATAGGTGGTAACCTGTATCCATAGACTCAATATTTTGGTTTGTTTGTCTTTATCATTAAAATGAACTGGAGTATTTTGTGTTACAATGTTGTAGAAGCTTCATTTGACTCAATCATCACAGAAGAATGGTTTACTTGTGAACTTATGAAGAACCAGTATGGAAGTTCATCAGTTTAAATGCAGAATAAGGATGTAAGGATGTGCAGTTGGAAATGGAATTATTCTAGCTGGTATTTCCCTTTCATTTTTTTTCATTCTGTATCTCAAATGGCTTTTTCGAAGTGTTCTTTGTTTTTTTCTGTATCTCAAATGACTTTTTGAAGACTGTTAGTCTCTGCTAATGTACTTTCCAAGAAACTGTGAGAAAACTCTCTTTGTTTCACCTTCTCAGTATTGATGCATAGCTGAGTCAAGTGCACATATTCTCATTCCTGCTGTAGGAATCCTTACTCAACCAGCTCCATGCAGACCTGAACTCTGGCCGGGAAGATCCGGTGATTGAGGAACAGCTATGGGAAGTACAACGAGTGGTCACCCAGCTCAAGAGAAAGGTAACATATTATATTAACCCTAGAGATAGCAAAAGCCTGATCTGGTCAAAGATTTCCTCATTGTACTTTGTAATTTTGAATCAGTTTCTGTATGCTGTTGGAGGGCATGATAAAAATCAGATATGTGCCCCAATACCACATTTTACAGCAGTTAAAAAAAATCCATTACAAATTTTGATCTAAATACAGACTGAAATGATTGACACTTTTCCCTTCCCTACATTTGTGTGACAGAAGCTTCTTTAAAATATTAGATTTTTAGTTAAATTTGCCTTTGAAATAAATTTGACAGATATGTCATGGCACATGGCTGATTTCATCATGCCACCAATGCATATAATATAGTAACAAGATATATGCTTGTGTTGTGTTTAGTTGTAAAGGTTTGTCGCTTAAACATGAGTAAGTATCTTTTTATAAACCTGGGTACTCTAGCAGTTCCCACTGACTCTTTTACACTAACTTAGTTGGAGATGACAAATTCATTTAAAAAATTTTCACTCTTTCCTTTATCTGGCTTGAAATCAAATGTGTCTGTGCAGCAGGCAAACTGATATAGTTTGAATTTTATTTCGATATTTCAGTAAAGATCAGTGTGATTTGACAACAGTGTTTGTAGTATCTGAAAACTTATTCCCTTCCATCCCATGAAATAGATATCACTTTTGCATCATAGCTTGCCCAGCACAACAGCATTTGAATAAGTATTATAACAGTTGTTTTGATTTCGTACCAGAAATTGGATGGCACTAAATTTGAACCAAAATAACGATAAATTAAGCAGATTCTTTCACAAGTGAGAAGTTCAGTCTAATTTCCTGGACTAGATTTATTAATCATGAAAAAGGCAATTCATAAGCTTCAATGATGATTGTCACAGATCAAGATGGCAAAGAAGAACATTGAGGTTGGAGAGAGGAGGAGAGCAAATCTAGACTCAAAGAGGTCGTCCACTGCTTCCATTCCATCCCTGAGTGCACCAGAAGATCTACAGCTCAATCTTCGTCCTGCGCCAGCACCTACCACCACCACAGTCACAGCCGTAGTGGAAAAACAACCACCAGAAGTTTCAGAAGCCCAGGTTCAAAAGACAGCTGAACCTCAACCTCAACAGAAAGGAGTTAAATTTGCTGACAGTACCACTGAAGTACCAGTCCCTGATGTGGAAGATGTTGAAAAAGAAGTTGAGACAAATGAAGCTAAAGAGGAGAAGGAAGAGGCAGAAGTGGCCAACAAAGTACAACCTTCAAAGGAAGAAGGAACTAGTGCAGTGGCTGTAATAGTAGAAAAGAAAGCAGAAAAAGCAACAATAGAGACAGGAGAAGTAAAGACTGAGGTGAAAACTACTGAGGAAAAAACTGAGGAAATACAGAATCAGAAAACAGAGACAGTTGAAGTTGTCAAAGAGCAGCAGCCACAACAGAACAGTGCAAAAACTGAAAATGTGGAGAGAGAGAAAGATGATATCGAACTCAAAGAGAAGAAAGTGGTGGAGGAAAAAGTTGAAGGTGTTAAGTCGACAGATGATGAAAAGCCTGCTGCTGTTGAGCCATCCCAAGATTTGGGAAAAGAAGATGAAAGCGAAGTTGTAGACAAGCCAGTGGAAAATGTTCAGCCTGATAGTGAGGCAGATAGGAAAGAAAAGACACCACCTCCTCTGTCTGCAAATAAAGAGACAGAGAAGGCTGCCACCAAGCCAGCCGCAGTGTTACCACCCAAGATGGAGCCAAAAGCTAAACCAGTGGAATATGTCTACAGAAAAGCCCCCAATCCTCCCTTCATGTCCACAGCCCTATTGCAGCCCATGAAAGCTGAGATCCCTAAGCCTAAGAGGGTGGAGGAAGATGACCAGACATTGAAAGAAACCATCAGAAAGTCAGAAGAACTCAGAGAACTGGAAGAGGAGTTGTTAGGAGAGAAGAAAGGTAGGTTTGCGAAATGAATTGAAGATAATTCTGGTATCACTCAGTATGTTGGAAGGACATTGCTGCTAATGTCTACTGGTCTCTGGCAACTGAAACAGGACAATTATAATGGCTGACATATATTGTGCGTTGATCTAAATCTATTCTAAAAATGATGCATTAGATCATGCAAGGATGGTCTTGTTTCAAAATTGTTCTCATCGTATCTCCATTTCCACCTCAGAATGTTGAAAATACATTCTCATTTTGTGCCTTGAAGGATCTTTTCATTGTCATGATCATCATAAGATTCAAATCTTACAGGTGTATGTTCTTTGATTTTTTGTAAAATTAGCATTTTTATCAAAAACATGAGCATATGATTGATTGCTTTTTCCATTTGAGCTTAGAGTAATTTTTTTCACTCTTGGAATGTTCTCTTATCGTCTCTATACATAATATTTGAAATTGGTTATAGATAGTTTGTTTTCGTTTTTTATGGCATTTTCTATAATTTTTGGCAAATATTCCAGAACATGATGATGTTGATCAGTTACTGGAAGAAGAGTATGCCTTGAAGATGGAAGAGGAGGAATTGCTAGCCATAGGTAAGTATCTGCTTTGTCTAGATGTATTTTGCTATATGTTTTCTTGAATCAGACTGATGTGGTTTAGTTTAGTTGAGAGATGGTTCATAGAAAAATTGTACAACCTTGCAATTTCACAGATGATTCTCTGTCTCTCATACTGATAAAATGTAAAAACTATGATTAGTTTGAGGAAATACTTAGCACAATTTTTCTTTTGGAGGCAAAAGAATTTGCAGAAATGTGATCTGCAGTTCACAAAGAAAAGAAAAAAGAGGAGATAAGTATCTTAATTGTGACAATTTTTAATTAGGACACTCTTACTCAAGGAAAATTGCACCAGTTCATAAAAATGAAAAAAATTATTTATTTTGTCCTTTTCTCTCTGAACTTATTATTTTGTTTTGCTTCTACAAAGTGCAATAAAAGTACGTCTCGTCACATTTTCTTTGTGGTAATGAATTGCTTTTTAAGTATGTTTGTGTGTAATGTTGTTTTTTTTTTCACTGCAGTCTGCTAACTTTTCTTTTTTTCGTAATTTTATTATTATTCATTTTTTGTGTCTGGGCTCATTTTCATAACAATATGTCTCACAGCCAATCAAAATGCGACATATGTCGATTTTTCACCATATTGGGTTTTTGGTATCATGTGAAAGCTTTTAGGTGGTGAAAAAGGGTTTTGAGCTACCTTTATTCTAGCCAGAGATATTGCAGTTTAAAAACACAAGGGGGGACCCCCCAGCAATGACCGAAATTCCGAGAAAATCGAGTTTAAACGCACAGTCGGAACACATAGATCTACATCCTACCTCACAAAAACCCGATTTTAATGAAGAAATGTTTATAAATCGAGGGTAAGCTGATATTGTCTTGTTCAGAAATGAATGCACTTTCGATTTCTGCAATAAAAAAAAATCTGATGCCTGACCCCCCTCATCACATTCAAAGCCCGATTTCTTGGTTCTAGCCTAGTGACTTACGTCTCATTTTGACTGGTCGCGAGACATATAATTATTTTTGCATCCCCCATGTACAGCTGATGAACTGAAACAGAAAATTGCCACAGAGCGCAGTGAGATGGAGCGCCTGACCCAGGAGATTCAAGAACTGCAATACTTGAGACAGGACTCTGACCTGGAGGACTTAAGTTCAAGCTCAAACTCCAGTGATGAAAGTGAGGATGAAGAAGATTTGCAAGAGCTTTTGTCACAGCTGATCCATGAGAACGAGGAGTTGGAGGTAAATGCACTGTGAATTCAGAATTTGTCTTTTTTTTTTTTTTAAATGTGTGTGCACATACCTTCTCTTCCAAAGACACAATTTGTTTCGATCTACATCATATGGTTGATACAGTGTTTGCTATGTTTTAAGCCCTGTTCCTTGTGCTGTGACCTCTTCATTGTAATATTGTGCCATGAATAGCTGCAGCCATTTTGATTTCTGAAGCTTCACAATGCTGTTCATTTGATCAATGCTTTTGTTATTGTTGTTTTCTTTTCGACATCTGCATTACGAAATAACTCGTTCCGTTTGTTATTGAGGGGGGAGGGGGATACAGGTTGTTAGAATCAGTCTAATGACAAGTGTTTATGTTAGTTTTTCATGTTTCATGTTCTAACACTATTTTTACTCAATTTATGTGAAGCAAATAAATTAAATCTCCTATGTTGTGTGCATTAGTTTTCATTTAGTTTTACCGCAGTTTTACTGCAATTTACTACGGCTTTTCATGTTTGTGGGCACAGAGAATATCACAAAATGTCTTAATTCATAATTGCAATCTTCAGTAGCTCAGGATTTGACACATTATTCTGTAGTGTCATTATGAAAATATATGAAGATATTTATGTCCTTGTTTTCTGTTTTTCAGATGAGCAATGCTGATCTCTGTCAGAAAATTCATGAGGAGAGAATGATCTGTTTGAGTGTCAAACTTCAGATTCGACTGTTGCAACAAAAGCAGTTGGAATCATCTTATGGCTGAAGAAGGCTTCAGTTTCTGAGATGTGATAAGAAGTTTGTTGTTGTTTTTTTTTAACCCAAAAAATGCTGAAGTATAACAAGGTTTTTATTTTGAACATTTTTCATGGTTAAGAAAAAAGTACAGGTTACACCCAGATGTAAAATAAAATCAGGATTTCTTACTTTGCTCTATTAATTTGAATAGTTGTTCAGTTGTTAAAGGCAAAGAATGGTGACCGAGTCTTTGACTAGTGGTTCCTTATCATTTTTAGGGTTCACCAGTGCAAGGTCAGTTCTCATCCTGCATTGCCTGAAAGCAGCTGTTACAACACATGCAAGAATTTTAGCTTTTATTATTGCTGTTGTTGTTTTTTAGAAGTCATCTTTGCTTGCAAAAGTGAATGAAATGATGTAGTTTTCATAAAATGAAAATGCTTTAAGGTTATAATGTTAAATTTGATGGAATTCTGGAAAGACTGAAAAGGGCCAGATTATTAACTGACACTATTGAGAAGAAAAGAAAAGCCAGTTACTTAATTTGACAGGTTTTGTCCACAGCACATATGAGGAGAAATTTTGATGAAGTGGCTTGAGCATATTGAATATGAGATGTCGTGCATAATCAGTTTCACTTTTCGCACGTACAATTATATTGTAAACTACCCCTCTTCATATCCAAATCATCAAATGTTATAGCCACTTGAAGAGTTTCCTGCTCACGGTGTAAATTGTTTTTAGTTAATGTTTTCTGTCCAGTTAGTTTTCAGATGTTGCACTTTTGCATTGCATTGTTTGATAGTGATCAAATTCCTAGTCAGCCAGGAAAAATGGTATCTTTTCATTGGAATATGTTTGACATTTAGTGGTGATACTTAATCAACTGAAAGGATGGACAACTGATCTTATTTTACTTTCTGTGTTGACAGTTGGCAATGTGCAATAGTGCATGTGATGAGGAGAAAAAATTGCTGCATTCAAATATTGCAAATAAGATTTTTTGATTTGTAGACTTTGAAATTCAGTAATCACTGACATAATGAAAAGTCTTGCTGCTGAGATTCCTCATTGTAATGGTTACCTTTGTTTTAGCACTTCCACTGAAATGTTGAAAGATTATCGCCAGCTGTGAAAGATATGGTTGTATTTGTTGTTTTCAATGTAGACTTTTGTCTGTGAGAAATATATTGCTGTGAATGATTATGTTTACAAGAAAAGAGACCAAAGTATGGGTGTGTTGCACAAGTGCATTGCAAACGACTTTTTTATTATATTATTGTACTGGTCTTTTATTTATGACAGACATAGCAAATAAGATAAAATTAAATATATCGTCCCTGTAAGCCTCTAAACGCGTAAGTCTGCAGAGGTGAATTTTTCAGGAAAGACAAAAATCTAAATAAATCGAAGTGAAATAATGAATCAAACGTTTAGATCACGTGACAAAAAGTGTAACTTTCATTGGTTCCATGGATTTAATATTTATAGAGTGGGGGAAACCCATTCTAGTTTAATAAAGCCAAAAATGTCATGACCCAATTTTCCGGACTTGCGCGTTTAGAGACTTACAGGGACGATATTAATATTATAGCTCTGTATGCATCTATATGGGATATATAGAAAGAGTGTATTTGCCTGTGTGTGTGTTACAGAAAAAATAAGGTATGTTTGATAATCAACATTAGTATCTTCTATAGATTGTAATTCTGCCCAGGGAAATGCTAAGGGCAATCTGCCCTTATAAGTTTTTTGTCAAAAGGCCCATATTTTATTTGTATTATGCCCATTTCTTTTTTTTTTCTTATGTCTTAGATAAAAATATGATATTAGCGAGTTCTATCATTCATCAACAAATTGATTGTAATGATCAACTTTTTTTAAACTAACATCTTATGTGTACTGTGTGTCTGTGTGTGTGCAAATAAAGGAAAACATGAAGCATATTCCATTATTTAGCAAGAAGGGAATGAGTGCCTCTCACCTGACTTCATACTTGAAATAGGACAAATTTATGTCTGCCTGATATTACTATTATGCATCAACATATGCTGTTTTTTATATCCATATCTGTTTTGCATTAATAGCTTTCAGATTTTCAGGATGACTTCACATTTATTCACAACACTCAGATCTAGTGTCATTCACTTGCATCATATTTGTTTTGCCTTTTCGTCTGTTTTCATAAATTTCATGCATTGATTATGATATTATTGATCCTCTTACATTAATTGTCATTGTAGCATTGGTATGCATTTAAAGGTAACAGGTTAAAAACACTTCCCCACAATTTTCATTGTTCATTTTGTAACCAACATCTTGAAATATTGTATGACATGCACACAAAGTAACTTGTTTCTTTATCAAATATCTTGAATAAATAAAGTAAATCTAAGCAGTGAATGTGCTACAATGAACAGTTTGATTAACTTTTTTTTTTGGTATTACTGATGAATGGAGAGAAATGTAAACAAGAAATTAGCAACATTAAAGTATATTTGCACATCATACTTTGTGAAAATGCATTGCTCTTTTCATAAAGTTCAATGAGTCTGTACATTGCAACTTGTAAGTAAATAAAACATACATGTGTTAATTGTCTGATTGTTGATTTTTTTCAGCTTTCTTTCTTCATAATCTTATGTCTATTATGATGGCTCACAGTTAGCCAGCAAAATCTTTTGTCTAACAAACAATACTCAAGATAAGTTTGAAATCAATACTCAGCACAAACAATACATAAAATATTTCAGTGGTAATCAAGCACAAGCATAGATTTTCAAAGTTCATGGATTTATTGAGGCTTTCAGACTGGTGAGGGAATCTACCCTTTTTTTCCAGTGTAAAATCATGAAGTATAGAATACAAGAAGAATGATAATATGTGTTTAAGAACAGAGATAAAGAGATCTAGCAATCTGTCAGCCTGTGACCTCTACAGAATCACTGACCTTATCAAAAATTAATATTTGTTATGCATGTTCATGTCAAGTTTGGGATTAAAAATCTATTCAATGTTGAAAAGGAGATAAACTTAGGGAAAGCCAATCAGTAGAATTAGTATGCAGAAACTATGGCTGAGAGTGTGAAAACCTGTAGTATCAATATGATAGAAAAGACTAGAAGGAGGGCGATCAATCAAACTGTGATATTCAAAATTAAGGTTATCATCAGTCTGCTGATGAAATCGTGAATTCCACATGAGGAAATTTTTAAGGAGAGACAAAAAACTGGTTATCTCCTTGATTTGCTATAAAATAAAGAGTTTAACTGCATAATTCTATAGTGTTGCATTATACAGGTGACGTAGTATATGTTTTTCACCGTTTGTAAAGTTACTTTTTAAAAAGTGGGGGATTCTCGATTTGTACACTACGATTCCTGTCTGATGAAATCGTGAATCCCACATTGTATGGAATTCACAGTTTCATCGAACAAAATTTGGCAGCTGCTTGTTGAGTTCACGAATGCAGTACATTGATGAATGGGACCAAGTGAGTTTTTTTCGTGTTTAGTAAGACTAGCAGCACACTGAATAACATAGAATTAGGAATTATACACGCACCCACAAATAAATGCTGACAAATTCCAGTGGTACTAACTTTATTATCCTTTAGTACACCATAAAACAAACTCAGAATTACAGTTTTAAGTAGAATCAGTGTTGCTTGTAGGCTGAACATTTTCGTACCCTTCTGGCTGTCTCTCTCTCTTTTTCTCCCTCTCTCTCTCTCCCTTTTTTCTCCCTTTCTCTCTCTCTTCCTCTTTGTCTTTTTTTTTTCGTTCAACAGATGCTATTAACATTTTATTAGATCAGGAAACAGAGTACAAAGGAAATCGAAACTTGGATTTCATTGGTTTTGTAATAAGAACAGATGATTTCAAAGACATACACAAGTTTTATAGACCTCTCTTCCTTTCTCCCTGTCTTAAACAAATCTGACCCTGTCTATTTTATCCCCTCTTTCTGTCTCTTTTTCTAGTTCTCTAAAAGATACATGGATGCTATGAACGTTTTAATTTTCTGGGCATAAATGAAATGAAAAAAATGGATTACATCAAATTGAAAGTCAGAAAAAGTCAATTGGAAATAAAAATGCACTCGTGGAACTGACCTTTCTTAAAATTCTCTCTCTCTCTCTCTCTTAAACACACAAACAAACATACAGCTTTCTCTCTCTCTCTCTCTCTCTCTCTCTCTCTCTCTCTCCCTTTCATGAACAAAATTCATTGCTGATCAATGAGGAGAAATACTTCAACTTCATAACTAATTTTTGAATTAGATGATTGGTATCTTATGGGCTGTCCTTGACACATTTGCGAAGCACAAACGTCCTTATTCTGATCACCTTTGTATCATAAGAGGGTGGAAAAAGAATGAAGAAGGTTGTTCACAGACATCAGTAAAATAGTGGTGCCATCTATCATACAGATGATGATAGTTCCTTGGGGTGACCAATTTGAGACTGTGAAAGTCGTCGAATTTTTTTCTTCGTGGAGTTTTGTGGCACTTAGGATGGGAGCACTTAGATTTGTTCTGACTGATCCCTGAATTTGGAGAGAACTTCCCAATCCTAATCAAAGTGTGGTTTGTGTCCATTCCATCTATTTGATGAGTACGAATGTCATCATTAGCCCTCCCTGGGTCGATTGACTTAGTGCTGACCATCTGTGAGTAGTCTAAGAAGAGCTGGTGGTCAAGGCTCTTCACGGACATAATGTCTGGGATGGATTCTGGCAGTCCGGGAAACTGACAGTCCATGGCTTGCAGTTTTAGATCTTCTTCAGGCGACCTCCTTGTGGAGTATGTCCTTTGTCTAAGTACTTGTGCTTGATGTCCATTTTCATTTTTGCTGCGAAAGTACTCAATACTCTTAACTAAGTGACATTTTTGTTCTTGCACACGGACCCATCACTGTAGGCGATGACTCTCTTGACGTGTGTGCACGAAAGCGAAAAGTCTATGATGCAGCTGGTGAACTCCTTGGCTGTAAGGGCACCTTTCACTCATGCCAAAAGTAGCAGACAGCGTCACAAGTAGTCACATTAAAGATTATGAAATTGTGTACTGTGAGTTTGGTTTTGTATTTCCACACGGCGTTGATAGCCGGTACCAGAAGCATTCCCTGTAAGTCCATGCAGATGACGTTGAGACCATTGCATTACAAAGGCAAGTCCTTACTAATGACAGGACATTGTTCTTTCGCAATTCTCTTTTTCTCTGCCACTTGAGCTTCCCGAATTACAGGCCCTGACTCAAAGATCATGCGCAGATCATATCCATCCTTTTTGGACTGAAGATAGACATGTTCTAAGTTTCCAGGGCCTCTTTGAGAATCTTTGATTGATCTTCTTTTTCATTGTCCAAACATTGACGCTCTTATGAAAGGAATCGATTACCAATGTTAGGAAAACATGGATCAAGATATAACTTTCCTGAAAATTAGAGGCAGTAGTGAGATAATAGTTTTGATAAATTATCTACAAATTTAACCAACACATCGAGAGTAATGCAGGTTTTTAGGTCTCGAATAGTCCTGCTCGGTTCAAATGTACGTCTGCACGTAGTCTGCCCATAGACCAGTTGTGGACAGAGAGATCTCCCTGCCGACGGGAATGTTCTGGTCGTGTTTTTTTGTTTTTTTCCATTGTGGATCTAAGTATGCGGAAAGAATCTCCAAACATACAATCTTTAGCATACGTGCACTTCGTGATCAACCTGAAGGATGTGTCGCGTGCCGCCATTTAACTGAATCTTTTGAATAGTGTATGCAGACTTTTGAATCCTAAGAAAGTACAGTACATGTGGGGCTATCTTTAAGTGCAGGCCCAGTTTGATGAGGAGTTATATGGTTTGAACTTTGGAAATTTTGCCCTGACAGCGCAAACTCGCCTTCTCTTCATCACCTACTCTTCGCCTACTCTACATCGATTTAACTGTCAAGGATTTTTTGAAATGCGTAACCTACACAGGGGACCTCTGACATGTCAGGCTTAACTGAGATGTTCTGTTTCTGTTTTGTTAGGCTTTTCTTTGCAACCTGATGGGGGCTATCTCAGCATCAAATCAAGTCGGGACACGGCAAAAGTTGTCGAGTGATGACTTCACACAAATAGGCCTACCAAACCATCTACCATCACATGTCCCAAGCATCATAGCCAAATGATAAGAAAGGCTCGTAGCCTTTAGATCTATAGTTTTATCTTAATTGAGGTACGTGACTGTTTGTATTATAGACCGGCCGGGTTGGATTTGTGAAAGTCGGAAGCGGCCATAAGGGATACATTGCAATCATCGGTTATGATTACATCACCAAAAAGAAAAATCCGAGCGGCCCTACAGGATTAATGAAAACAAGACGAGACAACATATCACCGACCTCCCGCAGATCAAAGGCGTGCGTGGGATTCACGGACGTCGCTGACCACAAGGCCGTCTCGAGCGGTGTGATGAAATCGTGAATACCACACTTTGTTGAATTCACTGTTTGATCTGGCGATTTTGAGGACAGTGGCCTCCGAAATATATTCGCCCTTATCCGAGAAAGCTAGACGTCGGGCTTCCTTACCCACTGGAAGCCAGGGGACCGTTGAGTCATTGAAAAAATGCGGGTTTTCGATCTT
>JBCEWB010346272.1:2798-20244 GCA_039654565.1 Peronia peronii | reverse complement strand
ATGAGACAGACTGTTTGTCTGCCTGTTTGTCAATGTTTGTTTGGAGCCTGTCTTTATATCTCTGTGCCTCTCTCACCTCCTCTTTCACACTCACTCACTCACTCACTCACTCACTCACTCACTCACTCACTCACTCACTCACACTTTCAGAGCATACCTCACCGCGAATTAATCACGATTTCTTTTTTTTTTAAATGTGATTGTATACATTTTGTCTTACCATTGACTGCCATCAATGTCTTCTCCTGCGTCCCTCATCCTCCCTCAATCTAACGTCTTTTCTCTGTCTGTATGTTTGTGTCTGTATGTAAATATAAAATTACAGAGTAAGCAAGGAAAAACATACCTTTCAAATCATTTAACCCACTTGGCACGGGAACCCTTAAAAGACGTGAGCGCTTGCCATCGATTTTCGCGTGTGCACGATTGTGGCTGTAGCTGCTGAGCTGTTTTGCGGTGGATCATCATTTCCACTTGTGCATTTCAAGGTCTGGTTTATTGAGGCATTGATTTGTGGGGGAAGGGGAAAAATTATTTAATTATAGCTCATTAACAGGACTACCGAGAAGGAGCGGAGAAGACAGACACGCAGTGAGGGGCAGGAATAGAAAATGAGGGTCATCTGCTCGCAGGCGTGAAACTTCAAGCGTTTAGCGTTGTGCGGAAGAGGCAACTAGTTAAGAATAACTGTCATCACAAGGCCACAGCAATGAAACTTGATCATCGCATGTAATCGTTTGCTGAGCAGACTGAAGTTTTGTCTTCAGTATTGCGCTCACAGAACTGGCACACAGATTAAACTACAGTATAACACATTTTCTCAGTGTGTGAAAGTGATGATAGATATCTTCAAGAAAGACCCCCGGTGTTCTTATTCCTGTGTAGTTTTATCTGTTCTTTTTTTTTTTTTTCATTTTATTTCGTCATATTTTAATGTTATTATTATATTATTATTATTATTGTTTTTAAGTTGTTGTTATTGTTATTGCTATTGTGGAAGAAGAAAACAATTTAGAGAATCAGAAAAAACAAGGTCTGACTAATTTTCAAAACATTGTATGATCCATGTCGAAGGAATGTTGTAAATAATATGTTTTTACAAGGCAAAAAAATATCCATAGGAATTTTTTTTAATTCAAGACCCATGGGCAAAGAAGACGTTTCTTCCAGGGAGACGATGAATAAAGAGTGTGAAATCAACAACTATCTTTGATTGAGCAAATCGTATCTCTGGAGCGTGAAACTTTCTGATTGTCCCTTTTTACAAAATGCTCATTACCTTGATTTCTAAGACCACAGCGTTCTTGCACACTCCCGAAATCCAGTGCCGTCTCTGAACGACGGCACCTACATTGATTCATGTCCCACTGTTTGGGCAATCCAGAAATAGGCTTGGGCTTTGTCTGCCTCTGCAGGCTGGAAAAATCAAGGTCTGATTTAGGGAATGTTCTTGGAAAAGACAACGTGGAATCACTTCAACTGTTCCAGAAACAGCCAGACGCAAACATGGGATGTTGTCTCTGTTTTTGCAACAGCTGTCAATAAAATTGTCCTAGTTGTAGACTTACTTCCTTCAGTTGGTGAAGTGTACGCGAGAAGATGGAAATCGAGGTGGAAGGGGAGGGGGAAAACAGCATCGAATGTTTATTTTTTTTCTTTCTTTCTTCTCCCTCCCCCCCCCCCCTTTTTTTTTCCTCCTCCTCCCCCCCCCCCCTCCCATATACGCAATGACTTTTTTTCTCCATCAGCATCCGTGCAGAGCGATCAGCATGATCTTAACCACGATTCAAATGAAGATTCGTCAATTTTTATGTCGTCTGTATTTTCTAGATTAGTTCTAGCATGACAGCATGAATTATATTCGGGAGATATGCAAATGAAACAACAATAACAACAAACAAATAAACCAAGCAGTCTGCTAATGAAACATCCGGCACTGCTGTTTCTTCTATCGTAATTAGAGAAAATCTTTTCTGTTTTCTTTATGTACACTTTCTGAGCCACAAAATAGTCTCTGTGACGGAGAGTAGTTCTCACCAAGTGAGAAATTTAAACCTAAAAGCATCGAAGCATCTGGACATTCTATTCTGGCGGAGTGACTTTTCTCACACGTAGACAGAGTATAGGAAAGTTAAAAGTATTTGTGTCTTCATTACTCCTGAAGGATGGGGCCTGTTGATTCTGTCTGGGAGATGACCTGTCTGGGGGTCCCAATCATGCAATCACACAAGGAAGAATGATTGGACATCGTCATAATGTACTAGAGGAGTCAAATGAGCTGCGACAGAAACTGTCGGTGAACTGTTTTTAGTTACGCGAGGAGTGTATGACCCCACATAGGAAATCTCAGAATGTAGTTTACCATGAGACTTAGAAGATCCTTGTTGGAACTGGGTTTTTTAAAATGTAAAACTGACATGAGAGTTCTGTTTGTGTAGTAAAGAACATGGGCTAGCGCCAGGACAAGAGAAGGCACTGTATTAGTTGTCATAGAGAACAAAGAGGAGGAAATGATAGCAGCCGTGCTAATTGTCAGAGAAAAGATGGGCGTAGTGGTATTTAGGGATGAGAGAGAGAGAATGACAGTAGTAATCATGTGGAAGAAGACAATTACAGAAACAGTACTAGGCGGGAAAAGATGTAGCGAGGCATTCGTGTGAGCCGTAAGAAAAGGGATAGAGAGGCAGTGTAGTAATATCAGAGAAGGTAAATTGTAAAGAATGCTAAGTTACGACAACTGGTAGGGAAGTATAGGCCAGATACGTCTATCTCCTTGCTGTCTCGATGTCATTGTTACCCCCCCCCCCCACACACACACACACACAATTTCCTACAGGATGCACCTTAAAGCAATCGGTAATACATTAAAGGTAATCGTTAAAGGTGACGATGCTAGTCAGTAGTGGTCCCATTTCATTACGTTTTTAACCACCATGGATGGTTTAAAGTTCAGAAATGAAGTAAAAGGCGAGGAAGAAGTAGAAGAGGAAATACTAGTCCGATTAGGATGAGAAAGGGTGAGTAGAATGAGCGAAGGAGATAGAAGAAGGAAAGAAAGGAGTAGAGAGACAAAGTTAGGTAGATAGGAGGTCGAGTCCATAGGTAGATAGGTTCGTAAGTGGTTAAATAGATGGGAAGGTAATAAGATAATGGTTGTTATGGATAGATGAATTCGTAGATAGACACATAGATATTGGTATATGGACAAATAGACAGATATATGAACAGACAGACAAACAGATAGATAGACATAGGCAGACCGACAGGTTGTTAAGTAAATACACACATGTAGGTAGGTAGCTATATAGGTAGTTAGTTAGAGAGAGAGCATGAGTGTATAAATAATGATCTACCCCTTTTTTGTAAGCAGTATGACTTCTTAGTTTTTTTTTCTTTATCACAACAGCTAGGCAAGCGAGAAAGTTGACAAGTAAAAACGAATTTACTGTTGTTTTTCAGATCTTTTTCATCACTCCATTCCGCTGTCCTTTCTTAAATATTTTGTTCTGCTTATATCATCTTTTTTTCCCGACAGCAATGAGCAATTTGAGGGTGTCCATGTCGGAGTAGCTACTCTAGCCCTCATTGAAAACCCAATACAATATTTCATCATCAGCGCCAACATACTGCGGCTGTGTTTTCCCCGGTCTAATTGCTGTCTGTATTTGGGCTTATCCCACTCCTCCGAGTTCCATGAAACCGCAGTGAGCTGCCAGGCTAGGCCCTGTACAGCCAACAGCTCTCCATTTCATGTTTGATAGATATTGATTGATAGAAATACGAGTAGTATGCACTCTCTCTGTCCAGTTTCCTGAGCCGGAAAACTGGAAATGCAATGCAAATTTCCATGTTCATTTCCAGTCCCCTGCTTAACTAACTCCAGGCACTTTCTCTGTTTAAACTTCTCTTATTTGTCTGCCAGGTTTCAGCACCACCCCATAGTTTCCACAGCTCTAGCTATTTCTCAGAGCTCATTCAATTCCTGGCCAAACTCAACAGTAAGCTAAACCCAAATCCGCTACCTCTTGTTTCAGTGGTGAGAAGGGAAGAAAGAGGGAGAGAGAGAGAGAGAGAATGAATAGATGACATTGGCATGGATGTGTTTCCCCAGAGAAATCTGGTCAGCAAAAATGTCAGTGGCTGCATGAAAAACACCTTTTAGGGGGATCGTTCTCTACACCCAGAAGAGAGGACCTTGACTTAGCTTTTTGCAGTGTGTCTTGAGAAGGGTACCAACTTTTTTTTTTGTTGTTGTTGTTCTTGTTAAATTCTGTTCCAGACATTGATGGATCTGTTCCCAGGGTCTATTGTCTCCCTAAATCAAGTGTGCTGATGGATACTATGTTTCCATATTTTGTCTTTGTTGAACCCTGTTTCTTAATACAGTTATTATTTTCTTTCCAATTCAAACCATGATGATTTGATGTTGGTACACTACTGTTCTGAGCTGTGAAAGAAAAGTGATTTTTTTTTTTTTCAGTGTTGGCATTGTAATAGAAACAGTTTTTAGGGACATCAACGCAAGAGAAGCTCTCTTCTCTGTCATCTGCCCCTTGATTGGGATTTTTAATGTAATTTTGACATTGCAGTATGTGTGCGTTATATGTTATATTTCTTCAGTTTTCCAGCTTTTGATCTTGTATTCAAGTGTTCTTATCTTACTCACATGAAGACCTGCACTGTTTATTTCCTCAGGTGTTGGAAGTGGTGAGGGGTAACTATGACACTCTGACCTTAAAGTTGCAGGACAGTCTGGATCAGTATGAGAGATACAGTGAGAAACCAAGGGAGACACCCTTTTTTACCAATCAGGTCAGCAGACATTGAATCCCTACTGGTATTTGAGTTATCAAGTTTACCACTCTTATTTTCAACTATAAACTTGACTTGATTATTTTTTTTCAAGTATTTATGTGATCAATATTGGAACAGGTAGTTCTTGATGGACAAGATACATATAAAGAGAGCATTGCCCACAACAGGAAGTGGAATACCATTTTGTTGAGATTCGGAAAGATTCCCAGTTGTGATGTTCAAAAGATTAATAGACAAACATCTGCACATACACAGAGTACAAGGAATAAGCAAACACTTACCAGTAACATTTGAATTATTACTTGACACAAACATTAATAAAAGAAATAAAGGCATGGTTCATGTCTTACATGAAACATGAAAGCCAAGATCTTTAATTTCATGATTTTACAAGTTGATATTTCATGCTGATCATAAGTATATGAAGGAGCTCCAAATCTGGTAATAACTGGAACATTATACGTATGGGGCTTACAATTCTCAATAAGGGTTGTGCATGAAATTTTGTAAAAATAAATTAAATTTTTAACAGATATCCAACTGTGTATTGATTGACCAGTACATAAAAAAGAAAAATGTGTCATGTACATATAAAAAAAATTATATTTTAATCTCTGTTCTTTGCTTGTTCAGACTCCATCTTAATTGACTGTGATGTTGTCATTTAATCGCAAATAAGAGAATTTGAAAACTCTCATTGTATAAACCTCTGTTCCTTTACAGGTGCGCATGATAATATGTGATGTGCGTAAACTTGTCAGCAACTTGAGTATGTCCCAGCAGAATGCACTGCAGGAGCTATCAGCCATTTCATAGTGTCTGGATCATCACAGATTTTGATAGTGGAAATTGATGTTTCATGTCAGAATAATTCAGTGTAATGTCCAGGCTTGGGAGACCTAGATGTCAATCTTATTTCAAGGAAATGGAGTTGCTCACTGTACATACTTTCCCAACATCACATGATTTGTTTGTATTTTTGCATAAACTGTGAAAAAGATTCATTCACATCATTAAATTATTTATCTCTTGCTTTTACCGAAACTGTATTCATAGATGAATACTACATTACATACACTTATACTTTTGCATTTATAGATTCTCAAATTTACCATGTACATGATCATTTGGTCATGTTGGGCTAAAGCAAAGGAAAAAGCTTGCTTGGATGAAATGCGAGATTTGCTGACTGGGAAATAGTCAGTTCACATTAATATTGGTATTGATATTTGTTTATTGTAGTTATTATGTGTTTAACTTGAATTTTTTAAAAAATAATGTGTGTTCATGGATTTGTTTACCCATTTGGAGTTCGGAACTGTATGTCATGATGAAAAAGTGTTGTTGTTATGTCTGCTTTAAAGAACAGCTATGTGATTTTGAGAAGTGTCAAGTTTGATACTCACTGGACCATTGTTTTCAAAGATGATATTCAAAATGGATTCGAGATAGTTCACTGAATAGGAATATAAGATGAACAAAGTATTGTCTCTTAGATAGCTAGTTTTATTGTATATGTCCTACAGTCATCAGTCGGTATGATGAATGGCAACAGCACATGAATATACTGTTAGAGCTTTTCTTTGGTAACACAGTAACAGTACTGAGTATATTTATGAAACTACTGCAGTGAGAAAGACAATTTCACACCCATCAGCTTGAGCACAGTACAGAAAGCTGTGGTGTTAGACCACGTACGACATTTTTGATGTTTCACTATCTCATCATTTTTAGGTATTAGTTCCCAAGAGTATATTTTCACACTGTCAAATCAGTCATACTGGGAAATGTTTTATATGCATGATTGATAGGAAAATACTTCCACGATGAGAATTACATCAAAATAAATGGTCGGGCGCACTTTTTGCATGCTTTATTTCGTTTTACCAATAACTGTTCCTTGAAGAAATATTATGCCCAGGAATTTTGTCATAAAATGCTGTGATTTGCACTTTTAATGTCCTTTTTTTTATTTATTTATTTTTTTTCAGGTTTCATGTATGCTTATTCAGTAAACTGAATAGAAAATGTTTGTCATTTATATTGTGTCATAGATATTGTTAATATTGAAAGCTATTTTGTATGAGACTATATTCCAATAATGCAAATGTGAAAATTGGGTTGAATAGATAATCCTGTAGCAGTACTATATACTTTGAAAATGTCTTACGCCCAGGGCAAATGAGTCGGAAGTCACACTGGCAGATTTCGAGTTATGGCCATTTTTAACTATTTTCTGACTGAGATACGAAAATTTTTTATTTCTTTTCCCACAAAACAAAAATTCAACTTTTTCTATCCTGAAAAAAAATTTGGTATCTGAGTCAGAAAATAGTTAAAAACGGCCCTAATTCACAATCGTCCGGAGCAACTTGAGATATTATTCCATCTTTGTGGTGTGATTCTTATTTTCAGTGACTTTGCTGGATCATTTTGCATGTTGTTGTTTTTTTTTCTGTCAGTGCTGTCCTCACTCATCCCTGCTAATAGGAAAGATTTGATTAAAATATCTATTTCAATGAGAACTGCATCAGATCCTTAGATTTTTTTTTTTTCACATTGTATAAATTATTTTAATAAACTTTTCATGAAGCACTGAGCCAGATAAGTTTCTTTTGACTGTAGGCATTTGAAATGTGTTCATCAATTTCGTCTTGTAATTTGAGAAATATGCCACCAGCCATAACTGAAGTTCAATAACAATTTTGTCTTCCATAATTTCTTCAGTCTTACAATCAATGTCATGGCATTAATGCTTTAAGTATCTGCAAGTATTTTCAAAGGCTGTAAGTCATTTTAATGTTACAATACTAAACAGGATGACATCGTAATAGTGAGAAAGCAGATGAGAGTTGTGTATAAAGTTTGAATTGGTTTGAATGTTGCTTTTGTTTATTTCAGGATGACGGTGTACTGTTGTATTTGTGTTAAATTCAGTCATTGAGGGATTGACACAAGTGTCGAAAATTATGTTATTTTTCTATGAATCAGTCACAATGAAATATTTCAGAGATAGAAACTGTTTAAAGATGATTGTTATTATTTGGTTCCAGTAGTAATCAAATGAATGTTTAGTAGTGAAATCTGTGTAGTTTATGTCAAAAAATTTCTTTTGAGATACTTTGAGCAGTATCTCTCTTTTTTTTTTTCTAACTTTTTTCTTAGTATCTTTTTTAGTTGGTGTTGGTTGTTGTCATTTTTATAATTTTTGTTTTTGTGTCCTTTAGAGAATTGTATGAAAAAGCCTGATTTGCAGATATTGTCAACAACTGCGCCAGTTTGTTCAATGTAATCTTTGCCAAAGGTGTAAGCTGTTCCTATTCATCATTTGCTGATAAATAAATGTGATACTGAACCTGAGCATCTTCATCCCTGTTTTTTGTTCTTTGTATTCTTCTTACTGATGTTTTCAGTATTCAATAGGATTTCTGCATTTGACATTCTAAAACACTTCAACCAAGGCAACTGGTTTACAGTACAAATATCATGTCTTTGATTGCCTTTATCATTCTGGACACATTTTAAAAAAAAAAGAATATTTTTAGTTTTAGGGACAGACGGCCAGGATTGAAATGAAACAATTTCTTTGTAGGAGGTCTCAGAAAGACATAGCAGCAGCACATTTCAACTACAATATCCATACGTTTTGTATGAGATTATAACAGTATAAAAGTTCTTTGGTTCTTTAGATTAAGGGGCAGAAATATTTTGTGCTCTCAGCCCGTGTGAAGAGCAGAATAATAGACACAAATCCTCACAGTTTAGAGACAAGATTTGTGATCTGATTCTTTTTATTTTTCATTGAAATTGTTTTTAAACTGACAGTAGGCCTCACGTTTTAACCTGCCCTTTTATAAATAGGCCATTCACGTAGTATGAGGTTTTAGTTGGTAGGGAGTGATACAAATCATGAATAGCATCGTTAGATCGTTAAGGGAACAGGAAAGAAACGGTTGGATCTGACGAACATTAAGGATCGTGGTTATTTGTTATCAAAGGTTGTGAGAGGTAAACAAGAAAGCGTTGTGGGAAGTGTAAATCAGAGGCTGAAGCCTCCCGCTGCTGCTGCAAGTGATGGAAATGCACAAGGGAAGCCAGACAGGAACATGAGTAGAAGGTATAGAAGATGATGGACTAACCTACTGAGATTCTCAGTATGTGAATATGAGGCTTATGTGTATATGTGCGTGTGTGTGCGAGAGTCGGGTAGAGAAAGAATGAGGTAGACATGCAGAGAAAAACATACCACGATAGCACGCTGTCTTCATAGCGGCAGTTACAAGCAGTCATGTGTTGCTGTTGATAAAGCAGGTACATGTAAATAACAACCGGCCAAATATCCCCCCCCCCCTTCTTTCCGTCAATAAATCCGATAATGATTGTCAGACAGGCTTTGGTCCTATTAAACAGAGGTTCATGTTCTTTTTTCAAAAAACATTATTTTAATTCACCTATGGATTTTGAATGACTGTAGCATGTGCACTTAACAACAAAAGCAAGACAAAACTCGTTGTTATATTCCAACCACCAGATGTGCGATGATAATGATGGTCATTACAGTATATTCATCCGTCAATTATTGTTTCATTTTGCACTCCTGATTCTGGAGACACTGACCCTGTTCCTACAAATCTGGAACGGGAGAGGGAAGGGGAAGAGAGGGAGCGGGTGGGGCTGAAGATGGAGCAAGAAGGTTTGGTATTTGAATAAGGTATAGAGCAAGCGGTAGCTCGGGCAGACTCTCTCAGTCCACAAAGCGTCTCATTCAGGAATGTAGACACGAAAGTGTTACCAAAGCGAAGACAGCAATAGATATAAAACTGCAAATGCAAGTACTCGTAAATTAGTGCTTCACAGAATTTGAAATGTGTTAATTCTACACTGGTTGCAGTTTCTTTCGCCTCCACTAAAACAATTAACCTCTTACAGACAGCGGTATAGAAATGGCCCTGACATGGCAGGATAAAGTGGTCAAATGAAAATCGTATACTTTTATATAGGCCTACATATTCGCACGTGTATCTGCTGTTTGTTTCAACACTAGTTCCTTGCTGTATGTCTCTGCTGAGCCAAAGAATGTGGTCAGGCACCCGCCTTAGTGCAAACTGGTTCCCACAGACCAAGGGGTTTTATTTCGTGGCACATATTATTATTCGGCAGGGGAACAGCAAAGCGAACTACTGGATCATCGGCAATGCTTATTTTATCATCAGCCTTTCGATTGATGACTCTCCACTGCTTTCTGATCAAACTGGTACCGACCGTTTGGATGATGAAGCAACATCAGTGTGGTTACTCATCAGAGCTAGGCATTAACTCTTAAGTGATATGGGCGAATGAAGAAAGAGAAGAGAAGCGGGGAAATGGGGGAAAAAGGGGGTGGGGGAGCGGATAATTGAAGGGAGGGAAACAGTAATTTAGTTTGTGGTGCAGACCGACTTAGGGCAGAAAAGACAATACATATTTCCGTACACTGCATCAAGCTTGTGTTTTATTTGTTTGTATGTTAGTTTTTGAAGCGTAGTGGTTATGTCCTCTGCTGGAATCTTTAGTCAGCACCAATGGGGATTATCTTAATATCACATTATTTTCTCATTTGTGACGTCGGTAATCGTAATTGTCACATCTCTGAAACTTTCATATGTATATTCATGAATATTTTTTTTTTCAGAATCAGAGCTTCAGTTAAAATATATCATGTCAAGCTCAGACATTTCCTGTTCTCGTCTCAGGATAACAGAACTTTAAAAGCAACGAAAAAAATAAATTTAGAAACACCTAATGGACACTGGAGCGAAATGGAAATTGTGCCACAAAATTCCAGGCGCTTGCACACATACATAAATATAAGCCATATGTACACGCATCTTAGGTCAAACAGACTTTCATTTGGAGAAAATCCATTGAGAGAAGAGGTGTGTTAAATTTTCTCAAAACATTTTCTTTTATTTACATAAAAGATGATCAAAGCGACAAGCGATTCTGCTCAAGCTCCTGTCTCCGCAGCGGTGGCCGAATAGTGATCTTTCACTGATTTCCCTGGGTATAATGTCGACCCATATTGTCTTCACTCTTTATTTAAAAAAAAAATCATTTGACTGGAAGAAATAGAAGAAACAGATTGGGTAGATGGACTATTCTAAAGTGTCCTCAGGAAAACAGAGTCAGATAAAATTGTTTTGTAAAAAATAAGTGGAACTGCAACGGTTAAACTTTAAGAGGGCGGTGGATGACGCATGCAGAGTTATCATCAGGAAAGTGAGCCATCCTTTCGCTGATGTAAAAACAAATACTTGAGCTTTGTTTCAGATAATTGTTATGGTGTTCATGTCTAAGAATATTTTGCCTCTGTTTCATAAACTATACTTACGCAGGCACTGCAACATACAAATACTTAATTTGCAGCATCAGCGGTGCGATTGAGGATGAGTGTATGCAGATGCAGTGAACTCAGAGACAGGGTTATAGAGATAGAACGTTTTTTTGCCGCCTTTTCCAAAATGTTTACTCCATCTATCCCATTTGTCTGTCAATCCTAAACTGTGTCTGTGCTTGAGGGCAGAAAGTGAGCAGATGCAGGATCTGTTGTGGTTGTTGTTGATTGTTTTGTTTAGTAGACAATCATTCTGTTCGGCGCTTAGCGGTTCTTAAGTTAGGAAAAGAAATCTCACATTATCACATCCTTATTTTGGCAGTGTTTTTGTGTGAAGGTAGGACTTAGCTATTCTGTTAAGAGGTGGGTAGCTGGTATCAGAAGTTAAATTTTGGATCACTGTAAGCTTAACAATTTCATGAAATGAAAAGAAAAATCAGTAAGAGAGAGATTTTTGTTTATGGATTGAGATATAAATGAAAGCAGGAACTATTTGATCTTATTTTTATTGGTTTCTAAAGATTTATCAGGTATTCATTTAGAAAGAGGAAGATGTGAATACTAATTTATATATAGAAATAAGAAATGGGTTATAAGTGGGTTCATTCATTCACTATTTTTTATTTATTGTCTAATGCAGATAGTAGCTTTGCGAGTGTAGTAGTACTTAATCCTTGGCATGATTACACTGGTCAACAAAAATTTGCCAGCGAGCAATCAGAATGCTTACTTTATTTTTTCAGGTACGCTGATTTCAAATCTGAAAACCGTTTTTTTTCCTATTATGTCACGTTTTTCAGTTATTGGCCATTTTATGTCTGAAAAAGGATTTTTATGCAATATTGAATACACATTTTGTTCAGCAATGCCTCTATCTGTAAAATGAATGTAGGAATGATGCAATGATTAAAATAGAGGTATGAAAGAATATGCAATAAACTACAGTAGGCATGAGAATCATGTTCAATGATGCAATCACGCTCATGTGATCAAGTGTGTTATATTGCAATATAATGGGCGTACTGTTTTTATTGTTGCTAAATTGAAGTAAACGGATGTCAGATCTCTAAGCTCTATTTCACTAATATTGTTTACCTTTTGATAAGACAATGAGCATTGGATTGAGAAGCTGTGTATATCAGCCTGACAATTTTTGTTATATATGTAGAAAATTTACTCCACAAGATCAGCGCAAAAAGCTGACAAGTGAAGTTTCACTTGCATTATACAGGCATTATTGTGGATGTAAAATTCATGATCAAGACAAACCACGTGCACCTCATGCGAGTTGCATGACTTGCTATTTTGGAATATTGAAGTGGTTTAATGGCCAACGACAGAAATGCCTTTTGCTGTACCCATGATCTGGCGTGAACAAAACAGATCATCACACTGTTATTACTTCTGCATGACGAAAACTGCGGGTTTCTGAAAGAAAGACAAGTCAAATATTGTATACCCAAACTGCCGATCAGCTTTGAAACCAGTGCCTCATGATGAAGAGAATCTCGTGTCTCTTCCACCTGCAAGCCTGCTTGATGATAGCAATAGTACTGATGAAGAGTATTTCAATAGTGTTGGAGATGATTTAAAGCAGAAATTAGAGAAAAGATGCAGCACTTGATTACTCAAGAAGAGCTTAATGACTTAGTCAGCGACCTTTCCTTGTCCAAAGAAAAGGCTGAGGTGCTCTCCTCTTGGCTACGACAATGGAATCTTTTACAAAAAGATACCAGAATAACTATGTTTTGTAGTCGCCACACAATTCATCCTATTTTTAAATGGAGAATGATTTTTGCTTCCGTAATGATAATTATTTATGGTCTTATGCACGACTTGGGCATGATCATGTCTCAGATGAATGGAAGCTTTTTATAGATTCAATCATGGCAAGTTAAAAAGCTGTACTGTTACACAACGGCAACGTTAAACCTTCTGTACCACTGGCGCGTACAGTGGATTTAAGGGAAACTAAGGTGTGCCAGTACGCAAAACACAACTGTAACATTAATGGTGATCTCAAAGTAATATCTTCACTTCTTGGACTGTAGATGGGATAGAGCTATACCAAACATAATGTGTTTCTTGTACCTTTAGAATAATCGGGATGATGCCAGTCATTACATTAGACAGCAATGACAAGAAAGGCGTGATAATGTAACTGGCAAGTACACTATTCAGCATAATATATGCCTCTAGTAAATCCACTGACCGTATTCCTGGTCCCGCTTCATATAAAACTGGGATTAGTGAAGAACTCTGTCACAACTATGGACAGAACTGGAGACTGCTTTCAGTATCTCAGGGAAAAATTTGGAGGCGACAAAAGTGAAGTAAAACTGAAAGAGGGTATTTTTGTGGGCCCTGGAATTCGTGAATTGTTGGCTGATGACTCATTTAAGGACAAACTGAATCCATTTGAACATGCAGCCTGATAAGCATTCCGTTTGGTTGTGGTTATTTTATTTGTTATTTGTGTTGGGGTTTAGCGGCACATCAGCACGATCACGGCTATATTGTGCCAAATACGGTAAGATACGTTTACATGTCAAGAGGAAGAGAGGAAAGAGAGCGGGACAGAAGACAGGAGCAAGGAAAAATTTATGGGAAATTATAGAGCGGACAACTGTTCTGACTTGGTGAAAACCTGCTAAAACATACTGTCAGTTGGGAGCTGGAATGGCTCTTAAAATGCAACTTCTGCACTCGCCTCTTTGACTTTTTTCCTTTCAATCTTGGAGATGTCAATTATATGATGGTGAAAGGTTTCACCAAGATATAAAAGTGATGGAAAACAGGTATCACGCAGGTTTAGCCCCACTATGATGGGGGATTACTGCTGATTTCTTCAACGCGGCACTCCACACAAAATAAAAGTGCAAGAGCCTCATGCACTTCTGATTTATTCAAAGGATGCTGCTAATTTGTAAGTTCTTATCCCGTTTTGATAAATAATCTATGGACTCTTTATCAGTTTTTTTTTAACACTTTGACATGTCTTAAATAGTGATTAAAATGTATCTGTGGTTTACTTTTATTCTCAGCGATAATTCTGTTTTATATTGCTAAGTGAAAACAGGAACCCTGAATATCATAAAAACCTGACCTGCTAGCTCAAATCTGTTTTCAGATCTGAAATCAGCGACCCAAAATTACTTTAAAACATAATGTTTTCCAAGAGGCAGACAAAAGGTTGAAATTTGTTGATCTGTGTTATCATCGACATTTTACTTGTGGTTTGCCATTAGAGGATTGAAGCCATGCATTCGATCGATGACCTCCTGAAGTACACATGCGACATTACCTTTTGGCACAGCCTCTCCTGGCTCCTCCCCGCGTCCCTTTTAAATTGGCTACCTTGTTAGCTCGGTCGCGATGTCCCCGACCTTTTGTTATATACTCTTCCCCTCTCCTCTTCCCATGTCTCTGTCCCTTCCTCTTCTCCCTTACTTACTCATTAGCTGATCTTTCTTTCACTCTTTCGTTCTTTTTTCTTTCTTTCTTTCTTTCTTTCTTTCTTTGTCTCTCGCCCCATCTCTTTCTCTCTTTTCTTTCTATTTCTTCCACCCCTCTCCTCACCCCGCTCAGTCTCAGTTGTGCCCCCGTTTCATTCCGATCCCAAAAGAACTGGTGGCCTTATCATTTCATGCCTGAGAAGCGGTCTCAGTCATTCTTTCCCCCATCTTCACTACCAGCCATCGCTGATACCAGTAAGAGACTACCATTTAAGTTCTGAGTGACTTGTTTTGCTCTCAATCTTTTCCTCTTTTTTCTTCCTTGTTTTCAATGTCATGCTCAAGTGTATTCTTCGTTTTTCTAAATATATGTTTCCGCTTTTTTCACTCACCACATTTTCCCTGGCCTGGATATCCCGTAAATGTAGCCCTTTCCATATGGATGACTGGCTACTGATTGCAATGTACACACTCATTTTTCTCCGTCTTAAATTGCATGTAGAGATACAACACGAACAACACTGAGAGGACAGAAAAAAAATATGAAAGCAAATGTACAAGAATATTGAGACGAATGTCTTTCATGCGCACAAGCATAATGACTGATTTAAAATGAGATGTCAGGAAAACCATCCACCCAATAAAAAAAAATAAAAAAAGTGAAAAAAGCGAACAGTACGTCAACAGGTGGTTTTTTTTTCTTTCGGGAAAACTGAAAAGAAGTTTGTCTATGTTCTCTATAATTCGAGTAAAACACATAACAAAAATCATGCTTTTGTTCGGTTTTTTTTTCAGCGCCTGAATGCACCCATAGAACTGTAGAATATTTTTCCTACAATAGGCATGATTTCATAGATTGCACAATATTATTCATATTTTTTAAAAAAGACATTTCAACTATTTCAAGATGTAATCTCGTTTGCAGACAAATCGAGGGCATGGTTGAAAACAGCATCAAAAACATTTTTCCTATTGATCTTGTCGGTTTTCAGCCTGTCATTAGAGAGAAAGTCTGTCGCATTTCTGAAGTAAGAAAACTCTTGAGACAGCGATGTATATCTGTATGTTTTTATGTTATATCCCGTGTGTGTAGAGAATTCATCTTTTTCTCTGACTCAAATAATCAAATACTCGGCTGTCTTGAGCACGAAAGATGTTTGCAATTTTGCCAAAGCGCGTGTGAAAAGATACACATATCTGTAAATAAATCCCCCCAAAATAAATGTAAATAATACGACACGATCTACACACAGGGTACGCATACCCACAAGAAAGACTGGCGACTAAAAAAGAAAAAGAGAACCATGGCAATACATTACGATCGCCATATAGCAAGGCAAAAGTCGATTTAAGCCGAAGTATATAATAATGTTACACCATGTCAACAAGATGGTTGTTCCTCGTGACAAGACGTTTACCTATTCAGGAAAAACTAGAGACTGCGCTCACAAAATGCTCCATTATAACTTCTGCTTCAAGGTTTCGTTATCCTTTTCTTTGTTTCTCATGGGTATCAGGCTTTTCGCGTCGTCCCTTGTTTCAATTTCAAGAAAGAGAGTGAAAGTATCTCCTTTTTTAATTGCTTTGCTTATTTATGGGACGAGAATTCATGTTTTAAAATTTTAAAGACGTTTACTGTAGAAACAACTTTAAGTTCAAGATTCACGAGTCTTTTAACCCTTTCCAGGATCGTGGGAGGGTGGGGGGGGGGGGCGGTGTTGCATTGCTGAACGCTTTTAGTTTAACTTTAGGTTATATTCATTTAAAGGTATGTCAAAATTATTTCCAAGTATAATTCTCTGTCTCACTCGTAAGCTCTTTCTTATGAAGATTCACTCCTACTCCCGCGATGTTGCGCCGCGCATACAAGTCTACTTCATTGATTCTGGAGCGCCATTTTTTTTTTCGGGCGACGTAACTACGCGTCAGGCTTAAGGAGACATATCGTATCACTGACGGACGGAGTTTTCCCGAGATCAAAGACACCGGTGTATCTAACCTATGAATGTCTTACTTTCACGGCCGATCATGACCGATACGTAAACGAACTTCGGTTATCGTAACGGATGATCAATCATGAGTCCATGACCGATGTAACCAGTTATCATGACCGATCTTGCACAGGTCTACCTCTAGGGCGACAGGAAGGCATAATATAGATAACTACCTATAAGGCATAATATAGATAACTACATCTTTTAGCAGTACACAATCATAACTACGGATGACATCTCCTATGTTAGGTGTCTCCAGAGAGAAAAGGATATTGGTCCGGAGACAGTGGGTGTTATAAGCTTTCGAGGCCCCCGGAATGTCTTTTGAACTCTGATGACCCAGAGTCGCATTTCATCTACGAGTTTAAAAATATTTAATGGAGCTGGATTCCAATTGTTATCGGTATTTCGGCAGCCAATTTTTTTTTTCTTTGCAAACCTATTGGAAGAGTTTTTTCTTTACACTTTAAATTGTAAAGATAATATCAAGTCTTTTTGACAAGGGCGGAAGAAAGCTCACTGTGCCCAGATGTTAGAGGGAAACTAACAGAGATATGCACGTTGAAGGTAGAACCATCTCATCTACAACTCTGAAGGGTTGTTAATATTTAAAAAAAAAAAAAAAGAACGCTGAGAGAAAACAGAAGAACTGTGGACATTGTTCTAGAGATTTTTAGTAAAATCGCCACAATGTGTCTGATTTGCGGCTGTTTCTTTGTGCACAATAAGCGTAAAGGGAGTTCAGTTACAAATGCCTATTTTCGGGGGGGGGGGGGGGGGGAAGGGGTTTGGGGTCCCACACACCACCA
>JBCEWB010346161.1:0-21441 GCA_039654565.1 Peronia peronii | reverse complement strand
CATCGAAAATTGTGTTGTCTTAAACTTTGGAAACAAATTGTGCTCTCCTTTTGATTACGCAATAAGGTCAAAATTATCAGGTCCAATACTAAAGGGTGAATTACAGGAATACCCTAAGTACATAAACAATAAAACAACAATCCAAATGCACAGTTATCGAAATCTCTTGAAAAAGATATACAGTATTCCCTAAAAAGTGAAATAGGAATGGGCGGAAAGCAATGCACTAGTTGCTAAAAGGGAGATTTTTCAAAAAGGGTTCATCTATATTCAGCCCTCCACAGACTGAATGACACTTTATCCACTTAGACTCTAGCTCCAGAAGTTCCTCTGGTGAACCCGACTTCAGACCAGTAATCCTCATATACTGTGGTGGGGAAGATTAAAATGACGCCCTACAGGATATGTTTCAGGGTTCGTTTTCTTTGTCCTAACACTACTCTTGTGGTTGGAGAATCTTGTACGTAATGGTATAGTTGTCTTGCCCACATATTGTTTCTTGCAAAGCGCACATGTGATGACATAGATCAAATTTTGCCTATTGCAGTCTAAAGAACTTTTAATGTAATACTTTTGTTTTGTAGCAGTCCTGTAGATATAGCAACATTCAGTGGCATGAGGGCAAGTCATACGTTTTGGTTTACGACAAGGTCTCAAATCATTCTGAGTCTTGATGGTGTTACCTGAACGTGTTCTGACCAAAATATTGGATAAACTTGGAGGAATTTTCCTATCAAAAATTGGGGAATCCTTGAACATTTTTTTCGTTTTCTCTGATTTGGTAAGGATTTCAGCATGTTTGTCATATAGTTCTCTCATGTTTGGTAGTTTCTGATTGTGTTCTAATACATATACAAGAGGGCGGTCTGTGTTTTTCTGTCTGTATCGCAATAAGTCACTTCTATTCGTAGTAGCAACGTTATGGAGGACTGGATCAATCATTTCTGGTCTATATCCGTTTTTGAGTAGTTTTGTTTTGAAGTCTTGGCTTCTTTCGGAGAAGAGATCATTGTCAGAGCATATTCTTCGGAGACGAAGAAAACCGCTATGGGCTATGATCTAAAAATCTGTCTAGGATGGACTCTGAGGAGGGATGTAAGTAGTTGTGAGCGTCAGAAGATTTTTTTATACAGATCGGTACAAATTTCATTTCCAATGATCTTAAGCTGGACATCTAAAAAGGGAGTCCATTCTTTCCCAAATGAAATAGTAAATTTCATTGTGCCGTGAACTGCGTTGAGGTGGTTTTCAAATTGCTTAATGGTTTCCTCGTTGTGTGGATATAGCAAAAGAATGTCATCTAGATATCTGACAGTCCACAGCGGTTGAGTTATATCCTTGTTCATAACAATCCTTTTCTTCCGTAAAGACTCCATGAATAAATTTGCATATGATGGAGCAAAAGGAGTGCCCTAGCTGTACCCTGGATTTGCAGAAAATGATGGTCTAAAAATTCAAAAATGATGAGAGTTAAAACCAGTTCAATTAAGATTCAGATTTCTGTTTGATTTTGGTTGTATTTGGAGCAGTCAGTTAAAGCTTCCCTGCATGCCTCTATTCCTTCCACGTGAGAAATGGAATTATACATGTCAACCACGTCTTCGGTAATTAGTGTGGCGCAGCAAGGAACAGTTAAAGAGCCATTTAGATCATTAATATTGCACAAAAGGTGTATCGTATCCTTGCAATAAGTATGTTGGCAAAAGATAGGAACAAGAGGATTCAAAATATAGTCAAGGAAATAGGAGGCTCTAGTTGTGGGGCTGAGACAGAGAAGATTACACCTCTGAAAGAGAGAGTTTGAGTTTCTAAGTTGTCATAGTTTGTGAATTTTAGGGAGGCCGTAAAAGTAGGGAGTTTTTATGTCTCCTATTAGTATGTTGTCCTTCAACTGATCAGAAATTACTCCAATTTTATTGAGTTTGTCAATCTGTTGTGAGATCATGTTAAAATGTTGTTTAGATCTATCGTCCGAGAATGGTTTGTAAATGGTGGGGCGAGCTAACATATCTAACATTTTAGCCTCATAAACAGATTTCTTTAACAATACAATGCAGCCGCCTTTGTCTGCTTCTCTTATAACAATTTCTTTGTTTGTTTTGAGTCTGGCAAGTGCATGGCGTTCAGCAGTACTAAGATTATCCCTAACTTTATGATGAGGAGCAGTGAAGGTCATGACTTCTTTCTCAAGATTATTACAAAACAAGTCCAGAGCTTGACTTTTGCCCGCTGGAGGGGGTCCACTTACTAGGGACATACAATTTAGGAGGAATCGACTGGTTGTCAGGTTTTGTCCTCAAAATGAAAACGTAGTCTCATTCTGCGTGTAAACGCACGAGTATCTAAAAGCAACTGATGATGATTTAAATTTGTACTAGTGGGGTAAAAACCTAAGCCTTTGGACAAAAGAGAAACTGTATCAACGTCAAGAGTATCGTCCGTAAGGTTGACAATACTCGAATCAGGACAATAAGAAAAGGACTTAGCTTCGGAGAGGGTCCTCGCTGTGTGAGCTGCTAGTTGTCTTTTCTGACGTCGTTTCCTGTATAGTTTTGTTCGCTTGTGTTGTCTGGGGAGAATTGGCGGATCTTGTATGCTATCGGGGCCATGTGACGGGGGACAGGTAGACGTTTGGTGAGGTGGTTCTTGCAGCCGTTCTGGCAGTAGGGGAGCAGATCTGGGTAAGCTTAGTATATTTTCAGTTGAACAGATCTGTTGCGGTTGGACGTCCCTTGGTTCGGGTGATTTCACCAGGCGACGAAAATATTCAGACATAACCGAAAAAATGTGCATCATCATCAGCATTATTATCATTATCATCATCATCATCATCATCATTTTACAAAATATAATACGACTGTCCAACCGGTAACTAATCAAACAATTCAAAAAAAGCAAATAACATATACAAAGAATTTAGATCTAATAGTGTTGTTAATACTCTGCCAAATTTTCGAGCCCGCTTGGCTCTTTGTCGGGGCAATAATAAAAACATCACATCATCATCATCATTTTAAAGAGATATTTTAATTTTTTTTAAAGTGGACAATCACTGTCAATCGGAAAACAAATTTAATACATTGAAATAAACAAATAATAATCGGGAGAATTGATAGGTAAGAACTCGCCACATTTTCGAACCTGGTCGTTTTTATCATCATCATCATCGTCATCCTCATCATCCGCATCATTTTATATATAATATTCTGAATATCAAGACACAGGTTATCAGTCTGTAACCAATTAAACGCACTGAAATAAACACTGAAATAAATAATCATCGCCATCATCATCACCAATCATACTGTTGTCCATTAATTTTTTCCCAGGCATTAAAATTTTCCATAGGGCATGAAATTTAACAATCTCAATCCCAGAGTATATGTTGCTACCAGCGTAATCCTTATATAATCGTTCGAGCATCTCGTACCGGAAATCCGGTGTGGAGCCTATCATTTCGTAATGATCTCCTTAACAAAACAAAACAAAACAAAACAAAAATACTGTCTATAACCAATTGTCATTCAGTTTTCACGAAAGTGCTTTGGGTCGTCAAGCCTTCATTAAAGTACACATCAAGTGCGCAATAAATGTGTCATCGAGCGAAGGCATCTCTTTCCAGTTATGTAGAGAGGCAATCATTTTTTCATACAATAAGACATTATCGTTTTAAGTCAGCAACTTTACTTCCCTTCCACAGAAATTTGAAATATGAAAAAGCATTGTAAAATAGACCCAAAAATATCTATTTTGCTCCGTTTATTTGAAACATGAGCAACAGAAAAATTGAGAGCAATCCATCGTTAAACGATAATGTCATTTCTTATCACAGTGTTTCTCTCACACCTCTTTTCATTTATCAAGCTACTTCAAATCAATGAATACAGAACTAAGCAGATTTATAAATTTGGCACTCTTGATATTTTCATCAGTTTCAGCTTGTATAATTCTGGTTTGTTTTTTTTTATGTAAATGTATTGAGTCTGTTGTCTACATCTTTACATTGAGAATATTGATGATGGAAGAGCCAATTGAGCTCGAAAATTTGGCCAGTGATATCAATTTGCTTTATATTAAGTTCTTCATATTGTGTTTTCCTTTTTTTTTTTTTTTGAAAATGTATTTGATCAGTTGCCGATACACAATCGTCTCAGATTTCAAGACATTTTTTATAAAATAATGATGAAGTTGATACAATGAGCCAAACATTTAATAATTAAAGTTTACTTTTTCTTCCATTTACAGGCCTACTCTATTTATTTATTTTTTTAAATTTTCTCTTTTTTGTCCTGATGATAAATCAAAAGGGGTAAAAAATTGGCCACTATTGTCACTTTATTCAATTTTTAACAGTTCTCTACCTTGTTGTTTGTTTCTTTTATTGTTATAATTAGTTAGCGGCTGGCAGTCTGTCTCAAACGTTTAGGCATGTGTAAAATGATGATGGTGATAATGATGATGAATTCCCTGTTGCCCTGACGAAGAAATAAGTGGGTTAGAAAATTTGGCTAAGTGTTTCAATTTCTACGACATCGAATTCTATAATCATATTGTTTTTGCTTTTTTTTTTTTTAGTGTATTTATTTAATTGCCGGTAGACAGTCGCCTTAGATTTTAAGACAATTTTATAAAATAATGATGATGATGATGATGGTGATAATGATGATGACAGAAATAACACTCAAAACAATTGCAGAAATGAAACGGACGCTGTGACTGACCAGCGACATGATAACATACAAGTTCGTTCACACTGAACGCATTCACAAATATTCCGAGTTTCAGAGACCATAGGGCATAATAATCGATATCTATTGTCAGAATTTAAGAAGAATACGTGCAATTCGTTGAGGCTTTTGTTTTGAAAGTCAAGCCGTACAAAGTTCTTTCCTTGGGTTATAAAAATCGTAGGAAGGTAGCTGGGGCTGCAGGTCTTCAGATCATTGGCCTGTCTCCAGAGTTCATGACACCATGGATAAGTTTTATCAGAATAACTTGCTAAATTTAAAATGTGATGTCTAGCCAATTTTTTGTATCGCAGATATTAACAAAAATGTTTCCCTTTTGAACAGATAAACAGCCAGACAAGTAGATGGATAAACAAAATAAATTATGACTGACACACAGATTGGTAGGCAGGGAAGTAGGTAGGTAATGGGTAAGCAGGTAGGAAGGCAGACAGGAGGGCAGACAGATTGACAAACAGAATACATAGATAGATAGACACAAACAGGCAGACAGACAGACAGATAGATAGACAGATGGATATGGATGGATGGATGGATAGTTAGATAGACAGATAGATAGACAGACAGAGAGACAGACAGACAGATAGATGGATGGATGGATGGATGGACGGACGGACGGACGGACGGACAGACAGACAGACAGACAGATAGATAAACAGTCAGACAGACGGACATACAGGCTTACAGACGAATGAATGGATGGATGGATGGATGCACTAACGGACGGATGGATAGACGAGCAAGCAGGCAGACACTAAGAAAAAGAAAGAGCGAGAGAAAAGGTGAGTGGCGTAAGAGTGAGAAGAGAAAAATGAGAGACTACCCAACAAAACTAGTCCTAATCAGTTTGTTTTTATTTTTGGCGAAATTATCTTCAACTTTGGAAAATGCTGTACATATTTTCCTCAGGTCCCATAATATATAATTGTTCTCTATCCATAATTAATAGTTACTTTAGATTTAGATAGTCTTTATGCATCTATTTTCTGCACGCCCGAAGTGCGTTTTGTTACACCAGATGGACTGGTAAATCGTTACCAGTTTAGAATTCAATGTTGTCGTTCCACGCTTCTGATAGGTGCGCAGGTGGCCAACTCGCGCAGACAGGAAGCTCTTCCGTCAGTGTGACCGATGACGTATGAGGCATTACTTGACGCAGTCTTCTATCAATGTCCACATTATTCTACAAATTGGAGGAATTACCTCGAGCTGAGCACAGACAAACAAAGTAGAGTACAATGACAATGCTACAAGTTTCGAATGTAGTGTGGTAAAAAATGAAAGCTTGAATTTTAATACTGAGTCAATATTGGGTATATCGTTTACAGTAAGAACATATAATTGTATAATCAATATCTTCATAAGGACTTTCTTTTTTTCTTCTTTTTTTTTTTTTTTTCAACTTAGGAGACATCAAAAGAATGCTTGACATTTCATACAGAGTCGCATTTACAACAATAATTATTTTCATAAAGATTTTAAAAAATTATTAAACAACAACAATAAAAAAAAAGATACTGAAGGTTTCAAATCAACAGCTAACCACGGCCTGGCTGAGAGTAAAGATTTTATAAATAAATAATAAAAAGCAAAAAATACAGAATGTTGTGAATAATGACTTGGTCTTTAGTTCACAAACAAACATATAGTTCTAAGGTAAATGAGACATGACATGATGAAATCAGGCGCTCGTCAAACAGAGGTGTGACCGGAGAAATCACAAGTTTTTCAACAGTGAAGGAATTTTTAATGAATTTTTTTTCCCTCACAGAACTCTTCTACATCAATGTAAAAATACATTTCAGAGTTAAATTTGCTGAAATTAAATAGATTGAGTAAAAGCCCAAAGAGTGTAATATAGCGATATGGGCTAAAAAAGATTAATAAGGATCTACGAAAGTGATCGGCCATTTTTTCACTAAATTCAGCTGCAGCAACAGGTCACCCCCATTGTCTATAATTGCTGACATTTTGACTTCCACTTAGGGTAGAACAAAAATTTTTTCACACACAGAAAGGGAAAGGAATAAGCTTAAAATTGGTACCAATAAATTTCATATGCTCAAAATCTGACGAGAACCTGATTTCATCGTGTCGCATCTCAAATGCTTATGTTAATGTGTAACTTTAGATAATGACACTAAAAATATATTCTTTCTCTTTTTCTTAGCCCTTAACTCACTCAATCCCAGCCATTCTTCTTGGTTTTGCACCCCGAAATCAGTCATTTCATCCATATAAGCAGATTGCATCAGTATTACTAAATATTGCTCAATCACCATGAAACTTGACTCAAGTAAAAATGAGATATGATATTTGGCACATGTTCTGCATAAAGTATGTGGTTACTGTAGTTTTGTCACAACATCCATGCACAAGAGAACAATTCTTGCACAAACATAAAAATGATGCCTTCTGATGAGTTGTGCACTAATCTTGTCCATTCGTTGCAAATGTATCATTTAATGTAATCAAATACACTAGTATAATAAAACCTGGTAACATGGCAAAAAAAGAAAGATGAAAAAAACTTCATTTGAAAATAGTGTTATTTATTTGTATAATATATATACAATGCACAACCTCAATCACAAATAATAAATGAGGATGTATAAGTTACTATTTCAGTGCTGTCATTCACAACATTTCTATCCTATATGCCATGCACTGATGCAGGAGAGAGAGAACAAATCTTCCATTTTCATTGAATCCATTTTATTCAGCGCAAAATGGAATATTCTCTCCTTAATTAACACATGAACTGTATGCAAGAGTATATTTCTTTTCGAAATGAAAGTATTTGTTTTTACCAAATCTTGTTGGGGGGGAGGATGGGGAAAGGGGGGGGGGGGAAGGAGGGGGAGAGGGAGGAGGAAGGAGAGGGAGAGGGGAAAGGAGAGGGAGAGGGGAAAGGAGAGGGGTGGAGGGGGGAATGGGGAGAGGGAGGAAGGGGAGGGGGAAGAAGGAAGAGGGGTATGGGAGGAAAGAAGAGATGGAGATTCTATCATTCTAATTATTGATAGCTGCTAAGCTGAGATATTTGAGGACTGAAGGTTCAATTGGCACCATAAATAAGCGGATATTTCGACAAAACTGAAGCAGGTGACTTAACTTGATATCACTGACACTGAAATTAAATTTGAACATGTTTTTATTGTACATGTACTTCAGAACTTTCTCTAAAACAATAAAGAAACAGGCAACACAAGGTTAGTCTAGCAAATATGGTTAGAAGATAATATAAAAAGATTTAAAAAATCGGTTTAGTACCGCATCATGCCCACCGTTTGCTATCCGCAAAAAAACAAAATTGTGTAAATCTGAGGATATGTACAAAAAGCTCCTTTGTGTCGTCTGTAAATTTCAGACTATTGTGGCTGATAGAAATGTGTGTATGTTTGAAGCTGTGGTGGCTATGCGTGAACTGAGAACAACAAAGAGACAGTGCTGTTTATGTATGGGCAAAGTTCTGGCTATGTGCAGATAGTGAAGAAAAGAACTGGGCACTGTAAGAGTAAGGAAAATTTCACAGGAACTGGCCATAACAACTGAAGTATTCTTTCTAACATGTTATGTATCACATAGAGAGATACATGTATTTTAATTAAGGATCCCCAACTCCTCATTTGAAGTCAGCAGGACAATTTTAAAGTGGTAAAATAGGAAGATTGAAGTCAATGATTAGCATTAGCAATGATCCATATAGTTCATGTACTACTCACTGACATCGTTCCTGATTGGTACAAAATCAGAAAGACTTCCCTATGAAATTTGGACAATAATAAATACTCTTGATTTCCCCACAGTTCTGAAAATGTCTACACTTATGAAGTGTTTATATCTATAGATATGTGACAACAATAATGAACTACTGCTCAGTCTGACATATAACTTTCTTTTCCTAAGCACTGCAGTATAACAAGTAGTGTCAAGATCAAAAACAAAAAAAATCACTTTTGCTATTTTTATTTGAAACATAAAGAACAAAAAATTATGATCTAGATTATAAAGTTAAGGAAACAATATATTCAATAATTACATTCTGAGTTCTTTGTGTTCAATACTTACTGAATCCTTCAGAAATTTCTTTTGAACATGTTTGTTAAAAAAAAAAGCAAAGATGACTTTCCTTTCTTCATTACATTGCTTTCGATAATATCTCATGAATCTAGCAGAGAAAAGTCATAAAATGACTATCTAAATTCTGTATGAGGTATAAGGACTTGCCACTGCTAGTTACATACACATAACATGACTATGTAAGTTCTGTATGAGATGCGGTGACTTGCTATAGCCAGCTACGTACTAAAAAAGTAACCATGTAAGTTCTGTATGAGATGTAATGACTTGCTGTTGCAAGTTACATACCAATAAACTGACTCAGAAGTTACACTCATGATGTAACATATTGTCTAGGCTATTTTTGTTTCTACATTATTCTTTGGAACATACTTATGAACTGAAACATTTTCTTTTCACAGTCTCCCAAATACCTAGACAATGTAGCTCTGGAACTTATATTTAAAGTGCCAAATTAGCATCAACGCCAGTACGTAACATTCATACACTAATACTAGAGAATCTGCGCATATACAGTCGAGCACAGAAAACTCAAATTTCTCGTGGATTCAAAAATGTGTTCGAGATGTTCATGAAGACCTTTTTTACTAAGGAATAGAAGGAAACTGTTAAGGGGACATAACCATGATGACAGTATTGACACTAATGTTGTCCAGTCTTAACAATATTCTAGGACTTAGCGCTCCCGAGTTCATATTTATAACATCCACTGTCTTTCGAACAGCACGTTCCCGGCCACATCGATGTATGTGCATCATGTCATGTAAGCTATGGCTATTCCTTGCAATACAGATAGTGTGTGTGGCCTAGTCCATCACCCCACTCAATTATCACAAGACCCCCTCCCATGAGTCCCAGTGATTCATCTTCAATGAGGCCCAAATTTATCACCAACAATCTGGGGCGAGCAAGACCAGATAAAAAATGGGACTAATCAGACATTCTGCCACTTTGAAATCCCATAGATGATGATAAAATTGTTTGAGAAATCTGTGTTGAGAATTCGAGAAATGAGTATTAATAATACAAAGAAAACAGGGAAATTTAAACAGGGCCAATAACTGCGTTCGACACTTCCATGAATTCGAGATTTCCCTGTTCGAGTTTTCTGTGCTCGACTGTATGATGTAACATTTGGCTTGTTGCTAAGTGAACATCTGCACACTGACTAAAGAATTTCTGCATTAGATGGAATACACTGCTATGTGCAGCAAAACATTTACACACTGCACACATGACAGTTACCATTGTCACTGCTGCACACATTATCATAATGACTATGTAATTTATATATGAGATTTCTCATTATGCACTATGTCCATATCACTCTGTAAACATCTAATTTACTGGCCTAGGAGACAACATGAAAATGCAATGTTCAATCATTGACAAATTAGAGTAAATTATTATTACAAGTATTTTTGTTATTACTATTAGTAGGAGTAAATTTGAGCTTCATACCGAAAGAGTTAACTACTTTGATGAGTACATGTTTTTATTGTATTTCTTTATTACTGAATTTAATAATGGAATTATAACAATAACTTGACAATTTCACCATCACATAAGATAATACTTTACTATTACTGTCCTGTAGTGCAAACTTAATGTATGGCATGAGTGTTAACATAAAAACATATGCATGGCATTTTATAGTTCATTTCCCTACAGGTTTGTATCTGGATGAAACTGTCCCGAAGTTACCTTCCGATTTGACATAAAAATTGATATTGGCAAAAGTCTTGTTGAATAGGGTTGGATGAAAGAGTCTTGACATGTTTTAATCAAACATGTCCCATTGTTTTATATCAAACAATGCAAATAACAAACGGTACACAAATAGTTGAAATTTTCACTTTCTAAACAATCCATGAAACTGTCTACTCATTCATAAAATAATCTCTCAGAAATACCAAACAGTATGGTCAAATATGGATGACATACTGAAATGAAGACAAAAATAATACTGCATCTTTAAACATCAATGGAAAATGATCATTGTCAAGTTCTGTAAATTCCTTCAGAACAGGAAAACTCATGTGGAGTCTAGATCACATAGTCCTATAACTATGGTAAATCATCAAAAATAACACATTCACCTAGTCTCTAGTTATGACACACTGATCTAGTTCACACAACTGGATGTTACAACATAACATGATGATGTATCATAGCTCTTACTGAATGCAATAACCAGTGCAATGCAATACATTCATTCAAGACATCTCAGTTTCACACGATCTGGGAGATACATGGGTATACGGCGTTACCTGTTGTGTACATTTTATAATATCCTTCACTGTTTTTCGCCAGGTGAAATATTAATTTCCACTACAGTTTTGCTGTACTCATACATCTGTGTGGATAAGATCTTCAGAGTTATGTTTATGGTTAGACAAAAGTTCTTATTGTCTTTTATAGGAATCCATTGGCCACTTCACTTTGGGAAAACATATATGGTATGTCCACAGTCAGCCCATCACCAACACCTTTTCTTCTCTTAATCCATTGTTCTGACCCACTGACCAGTGTTTCACATCTACATGTAGAATCTCTTGATGGATACTACACACTGATGATTGGCAGATGAAGTAGAGATCTGAACTCAAATAAATAGTATTTATATAAGCTGCTTCTTCATACAACAATTCAGTTACAGAAAATAATAGCTGATGCTTCTGACTACTTGTGAGAAAGTAAAGGACAAGTGCTGATTGGCATCTGCACAGTGGGCAGATCTGAGTGTTGATGGGGGCTAGCAGTGGACAGAGCGAGGAAGATTGACCCTAACACTGTTGCTTTGCACAGGCGAAGCAGAGAAGCCTTTAAAATCATGGTTTACGCACTCCCAAGAATAATTAAAGTCCTCTAATACTAACCACAGACTGTTGTCTACTACTGAATAAAGATCAGGTTGAAGGCACAAAAGCAAGAGGTAGACACAAGGGAACATGGCTGGATGACATCAGGGATCGAACTGGCATACTACTGCAGGACTGCGGCGTCAAGCTAAGAACAGACAGGTACATACAGAGAGCCATCTCACATTAATTTTGAAAAGAGTTGCTACCAGAAGAGGGACAAGAAAAAGAAGAATGAAGGCACGGCACCGGTAAGTTGGCAGCAACACCCTCTACTACAGTCTTGATGTGGTGCATATTGTGGTAGGAATTGCACCTGTGCTCTGTTGATGTATGATATAGTTCAGAATGGCTCAGTTGCCACAGTGCTCTCAGCCTGTGGCTCAAAATCTTATCAAAAATCGTATTTTCGGTGTCGCAAAAAAACCACACTTAAATCAACGTTCCTGAACAATGGAGATTTTCTTACATTCAAATCCATTCTATCCATCTGTGCTTGAAAATTACCCTACAAATTCTCATTCTCACGCTGGCCATACACGTTCAGTTTTTGCTCCATTCTAACTGTGCAGTTTGAGTTTGTACAGTTTGTACGGTGCGTGTAGCGGGAAATTAGGTCAACTTTATTGTCGCAAAATCCCGAACTGAGCAAATCAGGCAACGCCTGATATTTTTTGCGCAGTTCTGCAGGCCAAAGCTGAGCACGACCTGATGCTGTCAACTTCCTTTGAAGTTGGTTTCAGGCGGAGAGTAAATGCAGTGAATTTATTACGCAAATCATACCTCAAATCAAAAAAATAATTACAGATTTGGAATCAGCGTGTCCAAATTAGGGCGGGCTATGCGTGCACGTCTCGATTTGATGCTTAATAAAAAAGATTGCAAATTTATATTCATCCCTACCCTAGATCAAGTACATGTAGGCCCTGTCGATAAGATTACTGTGTTTGATGTTATTCTAGAGTGTTGGGATTTAGCACGATTACAGCTATATTGCACCTAGCACAGTTGAATATGTTTGCAGCCAAGAAATGCAGAGTAGTAGTAAGTCTCTCATGTGGACATATTGCTTTTTTCATCAGTGTATTCATTATCTCTAAACAAAGTCTTACATTATACAATGCTCAACAAATAAAGATATGCCATTTAAACCACTCTCAGATAATTATGAAAATCTTCAGAGTACAATCACAGTTCCTTCAACAGATTAACACATCTAGCTTTATTCTTGTCAGCTTTTTTGCTCGCCTATTCTTCACTACACAATGTGCAGTTAGACATGATATCTCGCAACGTCATTTGTCTCCATGGAGAAAACTGAATCCCACAGCATGACAAACTGAACGTGTGGAGGGTTCAAATGTTCAGTTGAACTGACTCCGAAACCAGTGTCGATGCATCTGAAGCAAATACGGAGTCAAATTAACTGAGTGTGTATGGCCGGCTTTAGGTTTCTACTTCTCTTGCATGTCCATTGTTACACAGGCAAACTTTGACTCACTTTTTTGTTTTGTTCTCCCTAATAGAAATACTCAAAGTTAAGTGTTTTTCATGTCATACCTTGTGTTGTCAATGTCCTATAAATGAAACCATTGATCTGTCAAATCTTGCAAGATAATTAATTCTCTTAACACATGGCTTAAAACCCCTCAGCAATGCACAGCTAATCATCATCTCCGATCCAGTCCCAGGGGATGCAGATCTGTCCATCTTGCATGACTGAGTAGTAGTGTGACACTCGGATTCTGGAGCTATCCAGTGAAACACCAAATCTCCAGTGTTCCTCCGCCAGCCGCGTGCAACAAGAGATCATCTGTGCTGGAGTCACACTCTCATCTTTCAACAGCTCCTGCACACCCAGAACATCCATGGCTCGCACACGACTCTGTTCCTCATCTTCCAGGAACCTGAGTGGTTTAATAAACACAAATACAACTGAAGTAAATCAAACTTGTGTAGACAGCCATTTCACTAGCATACTTGAACAAAATGTAGAAAATCTGAAGAACATAACATTGACAAACCGTATGTATACTTTATGATCAAAACAAAAGCTTCACACATTATTATTTCTTGTTCATTTCACAACATTTTGATTACAAAAAAAAAAAACAACGTACCTAATTCGCATGGAATAATATGATAGATATTTCAAATATAATGCGTCTTACTTTGATAAAAAAAAAATGAAATAAAATTAAAATTACTCCATCTGAGAGATATGAAGATAAATATTTATCCAATCAAAAAATCAGTTACTATCAGAGACAATCAAAATCTAATGGTAACTGGCTTCAGTGAACGGTGCCTTGACTCGACTCCTCTCTGGATCAGTCAACCTATAAAGACGTGCATGCCAAGGGATATTTCCTGAGGCACCATTCTGTAGTCAGGACTGTGGGTTCTCCACAGGCTGAGTCACCAACCATCTGACCCACTACTGCCACTTGGGGCCCCAGGGTTGCAGTCAAAGGTTTCAAGCAAAAGATTGCAAGCTGGTTGTCTGGTGCTGTTAGTGGGTTATGTGGCAGAAGACTAATGACATGGCAACCAATGATAGGCCTCGATGAGTTGGACTGGGCCAGCTGTGGTTTCCTGAGCGAAATCCAGTGAATGGAGTCAGGCCATCCCTGTGTCCACTTAGAATAGTAATACAGAGCCAAAACAAAACTACCCAGTGCACTTAAAACACTAATATGTAACTAACTGGACCATCCTGTGGAGTGCCAGCTAATCTGATGCTGGTCTGGAACAAAACAGTTTGACTGGAAGAGGCGAGCAGGCTCGTGTTAACTCCTGCCAACTTGCTGCTGCTAGATGCATGATGCACTAATATTTGATCTAGAGATTAGGGATCCCTGATAGCTGGATAGAGGTGCTGCTACAATAAGATGAGTGCATGCAGATATAGTGACCAAGCAATGATTGAGGGTGACGTAGCCTCCCGCTGCCAACTGGCTGGCAAAGTGGGGTAACCTGCAGCCAGTGGGAAGGGAGGATTGCAAATCTGGTCATGTGCATCTGTGATCTCCAGACACAGACAGTGCTGGCTTGACATTGTGAGAAGGAATATAGGAGTTTCCACACACTGGAGCCACTCTCTTGCCCCGCCCGACCCTGGTAGCCGTCTCAGTGCGGTGACCTGCAGTGGATAGTGGCTCATCAGGCTGCCTTCATATCCTCACCATGAAATTGCTGGTTGCCCACACAATTCTGTCTCTGTTGTCTTGCCCCTACTTTTTTCTGCCTGCGAGTTCTCAGTCCACGGGGACACTGCTTGATGGCCATTCTGCTCTCTAAAGGAGCTGCGGGTCCTCATTTGGTCCATACTACACATCAATCACTTGAAAGATGAATGCCCAAACATATATGCATGCAGACATACTGCCAAGAGTCTAACCAGCTTGCAGCTGGGGAATGGAGCACAGCATCATTGAAAGTAGATTAAGGCTTCAAAGATTTCATTTGTCAATAAAAACTCTGCTGGCCTGCAGAGGAACTCAGAATGACCATGAGATATATCCATCCTCCTGTTTCTGACTGTGGTCACAGATTAGTGAAACACTGAAAAAAATTTTTTCAAAATAAGAGGATATTAAACAGTATTGTTTTGTGGTCTTACCCTGTGATATCCATCAGGATGGAGAGAGCTTTGTCAATGTTTTCACTGATGAAATCTACCACCAATGTTCCAGGTACCGATGCAGGAATGAGAAACTGCCCAAGTGAGGACAGCATCAGGGGACTAGACTCTCTGAAACAAAGAAACAAAATCATTTTGCCTTCGATTTTGTCTGATTTCATCCCATATGGTTGCCATAGCAAACATTGAGACAATGACAAGTGGGCCAGTAGTCAAAGCAATACTGCAAAAGACCATGGAATCAGAGTATGACAACAGACTTAAAACGTGATTTTGACTAAAAAATGAGCACATGTATATCGATGTAAATTCCCTGATATACTGCTAATGACGGAAAGCAAAAAAGTTGTAGAGGAAAATAAAGGGTTGACCAACAACATCCAGGAGAGGACCATGAAAACAAATGCAGAGACTTGGGCCTTAGCCCACAACTGTGATGGATGGAGAAAATTGGTGCATCAACAACATCCATTTTATACAAGTATCATGAGGAAAAACTCCGATGACTAAGATGGATTTAAAGACTAAGCTGAATAATATCGATTAAAGACGCACCCTTCCACTACCAACTGAAGATCTGACAAATCTCGATCCTGAAATGTGGCAGTCACATGATCTTGACAACGGCGCAGCGAGTTAAGCAGTTTGTTCAACAGGAGTTCGTACTCCCCGGCCATGACGCGACAATGCTGTTTCTCTCGTCTGACTACTTGCACGTTGTTGAGCAGGGAAGACAGTTTGGACTCCATGATCGGAAGACGAGCCAAGACAGCATCATATGCCCCCACAGTCTGAAGAATCTGTCATAGGGAAAGAGTTAAAAAAAAATTTAAAAAAAACACCAGACAAATAATCATTTTAATCATCTTACAAAGTCACCATTATGATTTTATATGAATGTCTCAAAATTTAAGACAAACTGTCTACACTGGTGACTAAATCAATACACTAAAAGAAACAAATGACAATTCGTAGAACTTATTAGATTAAAAAATTGGATAAGAAATTTAAACTTTAATTGCACAAGTTCGATATGCCAGAAGTCATTGACTACAATCTGACATAGAAGACGTGAACTGTTTTGCTGCCTAGTGGAATTTCTACGTGAAATACTAAGACTGAGGATTTACAAATGAAGGGTTGCGTGACAAAACGCGCTATATCCAAAAACTGCAAACTGAGAAAAATGTGGTTTTTCAAAAGCCACATTACACTTATGTGTTGGACGTTCTATTGAGGCTACATCTAAAACAGACGTCAAGGGCATTTTAGAAATGAAATACAAGAAAATAAAAATGAATTATTCCAGAATCATGTTTTTCAATACATTGTTTCACAAACATATGCCTCAAGCTTGAAAATGAACAGGAAAAATACAGAGTAAACATAGTACATAAAATACAATACTCTAAAACTTTTCAGTTTCAAATTAGTTAATTAAGAAATCTGGTATTCATGATAAATTTAATGAACAATCTGCTAGATTAACCCTGTCAAGGATATCAGCTTCTTAATTACAATCACAACTGGTTATTACACTTGAATACAAGGACTTTCCACAACTTTAATGTAGATCTAGAAGGAGAATTCAGCATCTGATGGCTGTCATTTTTCCTTTTTTGTAAGGTTTGAATCAGCAGAGATCTAATGAAATGCCTAGCTTCGCAGTTCCATAAAATTTTTTTGATTTTTGATTCAAGGCCAGCCTAGCAGCAGTGAGGCATTCCGCCCAACATCTTGCTTGCTCGAATGTTCACATGGAATCTATAGGCAATGTTCACATGGAATCTATAGGCCCTTCACCCCCAAAAGAATGCCGTGCTGGCGTTGACTTTTAACAAGCATGTTCTTTCTTATTGGTCTTTTTTTTCCTATTATCTTCTACTAATTGGACATCGTCAAAGGAATGGTCAAATATATTCATCTTGAATGAGGACCAAATTTAACGATTTGAAGTGATGACATTCAAAAGTGAACCTCTCACCTTTGTGAACAGCGTATGTACGAGTCGGAGGTGTGTCCGGATGTTAGCTATTTCCCGACTGCTGATTGGCTGCCATTGGCTTTCCCGGCATATAATGCGTTCTGTCACAAAAACTGCTGGGCTGATAATGCATTTTGTCACAAAGACCAACTTTGACCATTGAAAAGAGGTGGATGCAACGCGTTTTGCTAAAATATAATTGTACATGCATATCCATAGCTCTCTGCTCTATCACTTAAGGTTGCTAACTCAGTTTTTATTGATCTGTCGCTTAATGCGTTTTGCCATGCAACTCTTCAAATTTAACCTCTGGCCGCTAGCACTCAATCTACTTGCATTACAATTCTAATCAATCATTTTAAATCCTCACATCTGCCTACTGCCATTTAATTTTGGGAAAATGCAGTATTTATTAATGGCAGTAATTAAATAAAAGTAAATGGCAGTTGGCAGATTTTGTGATCAATATATATCTGACTTTCTACAGGTGATAAAGATAATTGATTTCATCACAGAGAAACAACAGGTTGTCTTAATGATGATTCTGGCACTGAAAGGGTTCAAAACAGGTTTAACTACAGCCTCTGAACAACAACAAAAAAAAAGAAAAGAAAAGAAAAACAGACAGAAGACTCACTGTGATCCATGTCTGAGGAACATCTTCACTGCTGAGGACAATTTCACCAAGACGACTGACCCCTGAACTGTTGCTGAACACAAGTGTTCTCCCTGGAAAGCCATTGTAATAACATGGGATGTGAATAGGGTTTACCTGTGACTTGAGTATCAACTTAATTAGACTGATATCACCTTGCTAGAAGGATTTGAGAATTTGCAATCTAACAAATATTCAGCACATGTAATTCCTTACTCAATTTTAACTGCCTTTCTCCTTGTTGTGTTCTGTCTCTGTTCTATGGAATGACACAAATTGATTATTGTGTGGTAAGAGCATTATGCTCCTCACTGATCAGAATTTTTCATTTACAAGCCAGAACTTTTCAACTCCATATATTATCAGTGTAAGCCACCAACCTCAAAATGCAGGCTTTTGGATTAGAAATGTCAAAACCAAAAACTTATATGTGTATTACCTTATTTGTAGTAGTTTGTGGCAGCAAACCAGTAGATTAAAGTTTGTCTAAGATATGGTAATGAAGATTGGAGATTAAAAAGAAAAAACACTATGAGACTTGGAAAAAAACATTGTTTGTTCTCCAGTAAAATTATGGTTTCATGCAGTTATGAGCTTTGCAATTTACTGCGATGATATAGGAACTGCTGATTTTTTAAGTAGATATCTGCATGGCTCTCAGCAAAGCCCGAGTAGACTGTTTCTAGAAAAAATACCTTTTGTTCTATTTCTGGTATTTTCCACAATTTCACAGTTTAAGAAGAGGACAGCCCTACACAAAGTTGAACAAAATCAATCAACACAGTTCAAACAATTTTGAGGGTTGGAAATCTGGATATGATTGTCGATAGGAAATTTTATAAGATCAATCTATTTTGAGAATACATCTGAGGAATATAGAAATTGAAACAATTAAATCTTGACTGATATTATTCCTGAACTTCAGTTTATAATGATGCCAGTTGTGTTGAAAGACAGACAAATAGATGAAGTGAATAAATTTTGGGAGAAAAAAATTAAACAAGCAAAACTGAAATTCATTGTACCTTTCAAGACGAAAGTTAAGAATTCTGGATGATCTGTATATAGCCGGTCAAAAGATTTCAGACAACCACGAAAATGCTGAAGACCCCATACACTATCAAAACGAACAACAGCTAATCCTATTTTGGTCTGAAGTTTGTGCACCAGTCTGGCAACATCATCTTGAATGTGTTTCACAGACTCCTCATGTTTTCTGGATCTCTCGATGTTCATTTTCAGCCAGCTTCTAGAATATGCAAAACGATTCATGTGCATCATTCATTATTAACAGACAAGTCAGAATTCATGTTTTCACTTCACAAAAAAAAAAAAGATAAATGAATAATTTAATATGTCATGTTAATTTGTGAGAATAACAATAGTGTAGTGTCCTTATACCAATACTTATGCCTCAAAATTAATGTAACAGTCATTGAGTATGGCACAATTTATATTAGTTTTCACAGCTATGAAAACAGATTCATGGTTGAATTATAGTATGGAACAGGCAAAAAGGATGCAAAATACAGCATTTAATAATACTCTTATGTGAGCTTGGATGAAAGATGGAAAGATGTCACTGCAATAGGCAAGTCCTATTTCATCCTATAAAGAATTGATAATTACACCTGAATAAAATCTGTCTGCCTTGGGGAACCATGATACTGAAACCATTTGTATCTTCTTTACTAAAATAACATTTTTCTGGACATATGAGACAGGCTATGCATATTTTATGATTTATGATTATTATCAACCTGTAAGTCTGCCTAGAGTCATAAGGGTACCAGTCACTGTAAATTGTATCATGTGGTGTGTTTTGGGTGGTAATACTTGGTAGAGCTCATTTTTCTCTCAGCATTTTGAGTTTGGAGTTTTCTATCTCATAGATGAGCTGGTAACCAAGACTTTTGAGCCCCATTTACCACGAGGATCTAGAACACATATTGCCGCAATCACCCAGCTAAGTACTAACCATCCCAATCTTTCTTCACTGCAGTGATAAATGCCTTATCCCCATTACCCAGCAAGTATTGTCTTTCTGATATATATATTCATTATATTTGACGAAGAGATAAACCTTAGAGTCAGTGCCACAGGCTTGTCACGTTTTCTTGCTGCTGGATTTGTCTTCCCTGTTGCTGTGTAATATGATGGATGCCAGTCTATGGGACGATTAGTTCCATATCTAAATAAACAGGATTTAAAAAGCGTTCATTTGTGACAGCAGGGATGCATTTTCTTGCAAGCACATAAAACAAAATTGTTAATATTATATCATCCTGATTTTTCAGTTTTAAGCTTAAAATCTTTTCATTCAAACAAATATAGCTCAAAATAAGATATTGTCATGCTCATAAATATATGAGAGGCAACACGATGAAATCAGGCTGTCGTCAAATTTTGAGCATATTGAGTTATTGATATCACTGTGAAGATTATACCTTTCACTTTCTGTGTGTGAAAAAATTTTTGTTCTATCTGAAGTAGAAGTCAAGATAATGGCAAGACGATGGGGGTGACCTGTTGCAGCAGTTGAATTTAGTGAGGAAATGGGCGATCACTTTTGTTAATCCTTATTAATCCTCATTAAGCCTTGCCACTAACTTACACTTTTTGCAAATTTTATTTGATCTATTTCAACAAATCTAACTCTGAAATGCAGTTTTTGATTGATATAGAAGGGTTCTGGGAAGAAAAAAAATGCGCAAAAAATTCATTCACTTTTGAAAAACACGTAATTTCTCCAGGCACCTCAGTTTGATGAGCGCCTGATTTCATCGAGCCACGTCTCGGGTCATTTTTTGGCAAAATTGAATTCAGCCATAGATGAATACTTGGAATCTTTTATTATAATGCTGTCAAAGCACTGTTTCCAACATTGAATTTCAATAAAGTTTTTTGTATCATTTGAAATTTAAACATATATGTTATGTTATGAGGTGAAATGAAACTGTCTTCCCCCTTTTTTATCTCAAAATAACCAAAATGACTTAGTGAATTGTGTTATGAGCATGATGATATATACATGCAAATTAATTAAAAGAACAGTGGCTACAGGGCTCTTCTATGGGCATAATGTTGTGGAATAAACATTAAAAAATAAATATAAAAACTCAATGTCCATGGGAAACAACAGAAGCAAATGTCATTCCCAGAATTTTATAATAATAGCCCAGTAATAGCACGATATGAATAGACGATGTTCACATTTGCGAACCAGAAGTTAAAGGCTGTCACTTGCACAGAATTTGGCTTACAATGCATACTGCCCGTGGGGTAACTCCGGCCCAGACAACAATGGCGAAGCGTGACCACTGTTGTGTGACCGGCTGTGCGATTCAGACAAGGTGGGAAAAAAAAAATGAAAGATGAGATAGAAGTGTGTGCTATTCCAAAGACGTTGGAAAACCTGTGCTTACAATTATTAGCCCACGAAGGGAGAATTTCTGCCGGGATTAGACTGG